>JAVYIG010011712.1:0-58670 GCA_035222895.1 Strongylocentrotus droebachiensis | reverse complement strand
TGACTCATTAGACGCTCTTAATTTTCGACAAATTCGATATTCATTTTACAGGGGATAGAGCGAAAGAGACAACGAGAAGGGATATGGATTGGCGGAGCCCGAAAGAAGAAGAGAAAGGGATAATATCAAAGATTAAGATTGGTCGCGAATCGGGACTACCGTCAGCGTGAAGGAATTAGCATGTTTTCTCTTAACCGTTCATCAAACGTTATTTGATTGATCAGTATCTGGGAGTAACGGAAGCCGCGTTTATGGCACGAAGGTGGATGCTATGTTATACGATGAGGGCAAATTAAGGCTTTCTAATGTAGCTACGGGTCGAAGCAAATCATTCACACGGTCCCACATGTTCCATCTCCTGTAGGGGTTTTTCTCGTGAATTGACCCATTTTGCTTCAAATTGTGCATAGTTAGTGTCCTAAACCTAATGGGATTCATGCATCTTAATCATGAATCTAATTATAACACTGAATGAAAACACGAAACAGTATGATAGTACCTGATAATTATTATCTGTTCGGTGCATGTCTAGGGTAAGTAGTTGTCCGAGCGAGGGTGGAAGACTTTTTTGAGCTCTTGTTATTGCATCATGTGAGTCAGTTGTCCGGTGGGTCCGGGAATAGTTTGTCCTAGACACCCTTCAATGCAATTTGTTATTTTGTTCTCCCCCCCCCCCTCTCTCTCTCTCTCTCTCTCTCTATCTTTATTTTCTCTATTTTTGTGTCTATTTCCCTAGTATTCTCTCCTCTCCCTCTCCTTCTCCACCCACTCAGTTTTTATGATGAAAAACAGAGAACATCATTTAAATCTAAAGGATGGCAATCTGCTATTCCAAAACGATATCACGATGAGCATTTCTGCCCTCTTTCGACAGGGCCATTGTAAGTCAACCTAAACGAAAGAGGGTTTTCACGAAGTGACGGTAGTGAGGAAAATCGTAACGCAAAGTGAATGCAATTTTTTTTCACTACCGTCACTTCGTGAAAACAGCGAATGACTGTAGATCTTCTATGGCTATTAAATTCGTTGCTATTTAATGCAGGCTTTATAATACAGTTGTAAGTAACTTTTGAATTTTTGAATGAAAAATTATGAAAATCAGCTCCTTATAACTAAGAATATTTGATTTATCTTGTACATCAATCTCCTTTTTCAACTGGACTCTCTCTCTCTCTCCCTCTCTCTCTCTCTCCTTCTCCCCATCTCTCTCTGTATTTGAAAGCTTGTGCGAAAAGACTCAGAAAAAGAAACATCGCCATTCTCGGTTCAAGACGTTCAAGGGCTTTAGACTATAATGTTAGCTTATTATATTTCTTATTTCCTATTATTTCGTAAAGGCTTGCGGTTCGTTATTTTGACTTCGAGAACACTTGTCAACATTATCCCCTAAAATACAATTAATTTTTTCTCGAACTATGATATTTTCAGTCATGTTCCTGTGAGTCATGCAAATTAATTCATCACTCTGATTTCTTCAGGGCTTTTAAAATCAGTGACGTTAGCCTTCAAATAGCAGGAACATGAATTGGTCACGGAGATTGGTGATGTCCTTAGATCGGAGAGTAACCCTTGGGGAAACCATCGGGAAACCCTTGGGGGAGAATGTGGACATGATGGCCAAGGCGGATGCCCTCTATTAACTGATAAGGTCAACGTTTGACCCTGCTAGGATCCAATGTCGCGGTCATTTACGAACTAGACTCGCAAACCAGTCAGTCCTTTGAATTTGGTAGACGGCTCAAGTTCAAGATTATCGTTGACATTATTTACCGCCACATTTTCCTTTGAAAAATACCAGCGTAGTCATTTCGACAGCACGTATGAATGTTAAATCATAAAACTTTATAGGGGAATTTCGGTACATTCTGGAATAAACCTTGCACTTGAGATGTATGTGACTGTGAAGGGATAGAGATATGAAGATGTGATGGAATTTACATCAACTTTAACCTTTTAGCCTAGAGGGCCGTTACTTGGATATTGCATGGAAAGACGGCTCTTTATGTTTTCTTAAAAGACCCTCATGATCGTGGAATCTAGACTCTAGACGTAAAACAGAGTTAAATGCTTTAAAACTGAAAAAAGAAGAAAGAAAATAAATGAACGTGGGATAGAATGAGAGATGAAGTTTGACAAAGATAAGAATAGAAAGAGGGTGGAATTTTTTTTCGAGTGATATAATCTACAAGAAAGATATAAAATAGGATAGCTAGCTTTGTTAATGTAATATACACAATACATAGAGGGGGAGAGAAACAGAGAGTGTGAGTGCGTATGCGTGTCTGTATGTGCGTGTGAGAGAGAGTGTGTGAGAGAAAGAGAGGGAGAGAGACTGTATGTGAGAGAGAGAAAGGAAGGGAGAGGGGGCAGGGAGAGGGAGACCAGTAGAAAAATCAAATTTTAAATCCAGACAATCACAAAAAAGAGTGCCACTCAAATTCTCAATCTTGAGCGACCAGCATATAAACCAAAATAACTACCGCCCACAAATCACCCTCAAATTAATTATACAACAATGCGGCAAGCGCGTGATCACAATGAACTTCAAATAAACATACATCATATCATGAGTCAATTTTATTGAGCAAACACGACCAGACCACATGACTTCTTGACATCGACTGGTTTTTTTTTTTGAGGGTAGGTGCAGATGAAATATGTTGTTTGTTTTCTGTTGGCCTTGAATTGTATATGACAATGAAAACTAACATCATGTTTACGTGTTGTGTTTGTCGAACGCTGGCCACGCACATTTTATACCGCTCCAGCACGCTCTGAGGCGTATTGTGTATTTGTGTATGATAAGATTAATAGTGTATTGGAAAATTCAGTCGAAGAAAATAGTTGAAAAATATAAACGGATAATTAAATTAATAATCAATATTTGATTATTAAGTTAATCTCATTATTCATCAGAGGAAACTAATGAGTTGCAAATTTATGCTAAAAAAGACTTCTGGCCTATGATCAAGCAAATATTTATGTTACTATATTTTTCTGTGATAATTGTTTTGAAAATAAATATTTCCCCCTGTATCACCGTGACCTACGAGACAACTACACTTGATATATATATATATACCCCTAGGAAAATTATGTGTGGACTACTGCCTTCGATGTAGTTTCTACCTCGGACAACATTACTACCTACTATGACAATTATCCCAGGACTATTACCCTTTTTCACCACAATACCCCGTTGTACAAATATTCCCCAGACATCCATCGGACAACGAAACCCGGATAAACTACTCCCTAAATGGCTACTTGTCTGATATTAATGGTTCTAGGTGTTAGTTGTCCGGTAGGACCTTTCCTTGGGTGATAACCAAGGGTTGACTTTAGGACAATGTCACTTACTGATTTCTACATTTAAAAAATATATATTTGTATTGCGATGTGATCAGAACCTCGTTAATAAAGTCTGCAACGGGGCACCTTGTAATGCAGGCCTGCGTGATTACGCAAGGGACTAACTTGTTTTAAACACGTAGATAAGATAAGTAGGACTATACATGAATCAATGTCTGAATACATGTCTTCTTTTATATGAAACACAGCACACAACCTTGAGATGCTTGTGGGAAAATGATATCGCATGTGCCTTTTTAGAGTTTTTTTTTTGAAGCGTCCATGGCAATGATGTTATAAAAACATCCATTCACATTTCTTCCACGCCCTCCTGCATCACATTGCGCTGGATATTTCTATCCGAACCTTAATAAGTAAGGAGGAAAGGAACTGTTTTTTCCACAGACGACACTTTTGGTCCAATTTGTGACATTGGGCTTCGCGCCAAAACTTCGTCGAGGTTATTGGTAGGTCAGGTAGGTCTCCTGTATATATAGTAGGGGCGTAGCCCATCGCTTAAAAGGAGGGGGCGTCTTTTACTTCAACCTTGTCGAGATTGCTGGTAGGTCACGTTCAACTTAAGTCTTTCTCTGGTTATTTTCACCCGGGCCTGTCCATATTCTTATTCTGGATCCAAAATGCATGGATCAGAATTGTAATACGTGCGTAGCATGATCACTAAAAGAAGGGGCGTTATTTTGTTCGTTTCATTCTTCTTCATTATCACTTATATGTAAATATATGCATGTTCAAATAAAATACCTATACATGTTTATTTTATAAATCTGGGTCACATCAGACATGAAGTGCCATCGATGTTTTGAACAGTGATATCGTCTATATTGTTTATATCATTCTACCACCAGAATAAGTTGTACTACCTGTGTGTATCAACACCTGACCTTGAAATTGAAAATGGAAACAGGTCGGAATGGAGGAGTACTATGCAGGTCATTTCAAGGTCACTGCAAATTTTGTTTTTCACGGTGCACTGATGGAAGGGCGAAGTAAATGGCGCAAACAAGAGGAAAGTAGGGATTGGCCTGCACATTATCACGGAACACGCTTATTATGGAACGGGATGGCCGGAGAGCGCTACATGACAAGCAGAAATTTTGTTTTTTAAAAAGAAATAATTGCCAAACATTTTTGCTTTTGTGAAGTTTTTAATCAAGGTGGTGATTTATTGAATAGATATATGGCAAGGCAGGCGTGTATACTATGTTTTCGATGTCTTTTAGGATCAAAGATTTTATCCCCGCCTCTCCTTTTTCGCCATTGACAAACTTATTCTAAATATTTGGAAATGTGCAGGAAGTAAGTGAGTCTTTTTTAAAGAACCTACTCATCTTCCTCTAAATTTACCTTCCTTGACACTAAAATTATAATCTAAGAGTTCATCATACAATTTTGTTCATATAGAGATGGTGCAGTGTTATGCAAAAGATACTTGATCAATGATATTCGCTCTTCAACTCTTGAAACCCCTCCGCTTGCAACCCCTCCCCCTAAACCCTCCCCAACCGTCACCCATCCACCCCAAAACCCAAGTAATCCTGTCTACCCTTGCGCACCGACCGATTTCTGGCCCAGCGTTTAATGTTTCAAGTAGCTCTATGATCTAGCCATCCTCTAATACCAACACATAACTCGCCGGCACCTGTTCTCACCCTTTCTAATGCCAGGATAATGCCACATCCTCTTAATCCATACTCCTTAAGACGCCTCCTTAACCCCTCCTAAAATATTGTTTTTCCATTCAAGTTCAAAAAGGGTTATGAATTGCTTAATCTCGTCGGGTTATCACCAAAATAGTCCCACTAATCCCCGCTGATTTTTGGAGCAAACGAGAAGACTGAATCACAATAGTTAGAGACCCGAGGCGAAAAATAGACCCGATGAATAAAGGATGCGATATGATAGGGTAGACACCTGGGTCACGTGACTAACTAGCAGGAGACTTCGGATGTGTTCAGACGTCGGAATTTTTCTTATTCTAATTAGCGCCATATTCGCTGTCCATACGATGCTAAGTCTCTCCGCAACCCTCTCTACACTGAAATTGCATAACATTATGGGCAGCGAAATGTCCCCCTATTTTGCTTTCCATACATTTCCAAAAAGTACGACGTGCAATGACTTTTGCTTGAGATATATCTGTATGGACGGCAAACGTTAGAATCATTGGAAATATTCCAACGTGAAAACACGACCTGTTGGTCCATGGTTTTAACCATGCCTTCCTATTTCTCACTACTTAACTCTTTGCATCTGTTGCCTCTCATACACGCAGAATGGCGTCTTGTGCGCAGGAGAGAGCATCGCGATTAAGGTGATGATTTTATTTTCTCTCTCTGATTTTCGCGCCAAATTCATCCACTATCGGCTTTGATGCGGATATGTGTCATTTTTCCTCGGGTTGATTGATATTTATACCCTTCTACTCAATGTCAAAGCACGTCATGTTACTCTAACTATGATTCCCCATGTTCCTTGAAATATAATATAATACAGTAATGTAGTTATAATTGTCTATAATATTATAGTCGACATACATTATGTATGAAATTGTAACTTTGTACTGTAAAAGCTGGGCTTCCCGTAATTGTTACTTGAGTATTTTTCACACATGCTTAAATTATTTATCTATTCATTCAAACATACATGATAAAACTACTATCAGCTAAGCTGTTTTCCATCATGGTCCCGATTAAGGACATACAGTAAATAGACAAAATATCAAATAGATCAAACAATATACAGAAATTCACAGGTGCACATTACAGTGCGAAATTATTACAAAAGTATATCAAAACATAAAGAAAATGACCGGAAAACCCCCATACAAAAACATTCATAATTATGCTACCATGTACAACGATAATTCATACAGGTAATATTTTTCACACATGGGACACCCCTGGCAGATAAATGCACTTTCAACACATAAACGTAAACCCTATATACCCCCACTCTGGAGGTTCTGATTGGTTGAAAGTCTAGTTTTATTTGATGGATTATTTTATGCAAGAGCCTCCCGGTCAGAAAATGCCAAATGTAGATCAAAGTCTTGTTAGAAGACGTTTAGTGTGTATAGGATTCGAATTCCTTCAATTTACCCATCTCTATTAGACCAAGACACATCTACAAAGTGCTGTTGATCTTTATATGTCTAGAGTTTGTGTATTATTACTAAGCCACGAGTAAAACGACGTTTTTTTAAGAATGTCAGATTCTTGCTATGAAGAAATAATATTTTCGATTTCAATATATTATTTGTATACAATACAGTGTTAGTTATGTAATTCACATAAATAATCGAATATCTGTAACACACAGTGAAGTGACTTAATTATTGGTGATAATTCTCAAATGATGTTACCGTCATTTCAGCCCCATATCTCGCCCAAATAAAATAGTTGTTGACAAGAAATTTGGTTTCTCCAAAGAACCAAGAACTTACTTTCGTTTTGAAACGACATTAAAACAAGAGAAACCGCGATAACTTAAATAAATGATCGTCTAAAGTTATTAGATGTGTAGAAATTGACTTTGATAATTGCTTGGGGGCTTATTAACTCTCATAATATATATTGTATTATTTATATAAATGACGATGAGGACAGTCTTAGCTTAACATTGAAAAAGTAGGAAACTATGAAATTGAGGTGAGTAAGTTCTTGAATTTCTCTATATTGGATCGAAGTTCCTCGATGTATTTAGCGCCACAGCTTGACGATTTTCGGCGTGGTAATTATCGGTACATTCTCGGGGAAAATACCGCATCCGGGGGAAAAATAGCGGTGATGTCAAGCTCCGAGCCAGGGGTAATCCCGTACCCTTCCCCTAGAAGAGGGGGCACTGCTCATCCCCTTCCTGAATACTGGCACCACAGCACAACAAGACCAAAGTAGACAGGGGGCTTTAAGGTAGTAGCTGGGATTTGTAACCAACCCGTCCCCCTTCCCCTATTTTATAAAACAAAACAGAAGATGAAACAAATTTTCTTGTTGCCAAAGGAGATTTGCTACATCTTCTGGAATCATATCTTATCTAAAAAAAATAAGAATCGGAGCTAGGGTTTCAGAAAATGTCACAAAGTTTTCCTCAGGTGATTCAAAATGATAAATTAGTGGTCTGGTTTTATTGATGTAAAAAAACGTTTTTAGGGATTTTTGATAAGCTGGATTTTTGTGCACAATTTGTTGCTATTTTTCTCCGACATTTGCGGTGAATTAATATTTCAGGATCAGAATTCAAGTCTGACTATGTACTGCCTCGCATAATTTAAAATTTTAGGCAAGATTTTACCACTGATTTGATTTCCGTACTATTGCCGAAATTTGGAATTTCCTTATTTCTGATTGAAGATGAATCGAGGTGTATGTAACAAGACCCCTTCCCCTTCCCCCTCCTCCTCAGAAGCACATTTGCCTCTGGGTAGGGATGAAAGTTAGTCAGAGACACAATGTCATTGACCGACTGAGAAACTATGTGGGTACATGTTTGTCTGCAAGACCCGTCTCCACGCAGGTGTGCACGCGTGTGTGGGTGAGGGTGATAGTGTGTGAGAATATAAGTGAGAGGGAAACAGAAAAAGAGAAAGAGAGAGAGAGAAAGAGAGAAAAAGAGAGAGAGAGAGAGAGAGAGATGTGGTAGATATGGAGAGAGGATAAAAGCGTGAAAGAGATAGAGAGAGAGGGTGAGAGAATGAACAGGTGAAAGTGTGCGTGTTTGTGAGCGAGAGAGAGAGAAAGAGAGGCAAAGAGAAGAGAGATGGAGAGTAGATATGTGTCTGTATGTATAGAGGAAGCTGGAGAATGCTCTTCTTCGGTTCTGGATGTAATGTCATGGTGATGACAGACGGGAGGAAAGGGGTTAATGCGCCTGACGACGGGAAGGACATTAGAAAAGCACGGGGGAGGGGATTAACCCGCCCGCGTCTTACCCGTTGATTCACCATCTTCGAGGATGACGCGATAAACAGGAGTGTAACATCGTCCCTCAAAATCAAATTGAGAGGAAGTTGGTCTCGAACAGGAGAATGGGTAGTGGCGTAGCTACCAGAAAGGGAACTGGGGAGCAAAGAGGGGGACACCCCTCATCGTAAACATATTTAGAAACATATACATCATAATGAAATAATTTTCTACGTAAGGGGGCGGGGTTGATCGGCCTGAGAGCTTACAAAGAGTCATCATGCAAACATTTTATCATCTTCAGAGTGTAAAGAAGGGTTTGCGAGTAAACATAATACAAGACGAGCGCCACCTAGAGGGCATTTTGAAGTATGATTCAGTTTGTCATCCACCTTCCTTATATTAGACGGAATATGACAATTTAAGAATGATTACAAAAGTGACAAAAAGCAATTGAAACCAGCTATGAATGAGTATTGTAATGGAAATATAAATCAAAAGGTCATCAATTCAAACTTTTTTTTCTGGCATATTTCGATTGAGTATAAGTGATAGACAGCTCGTAATAAAAAAAACTACGTAATAATAATAATGGCAGAACCAGGATTATTTTAATCGAGGATGATTGAGTTCAAACGTGCTTTCCTTTCCGACTCGCCCAGTGGTTAAGGGGAAGAAGGTAATAATGTAAATACCTCTCCCCCCCCCCTCTTAAAAATGTTTTTAAAACTCTAACTCGTCCAGTGAGAGTTCAAATATGGCACGTGCCCCTCTTCCCCTGGATGCCCCACTGACAATGATAATTCTCATGTTTCATTTAATCTATCAGTATCTTCAATGAACTGTTGTCACTCTGTATCATGTATATAGATACTTTCATTTATCTCAGATATGTATTTGAAGTACATGTATGTGCATTTTGAATCGTTGGATACAATTGTTGTATTTCCCTGTAGAGAGGACTGATTACGGAGAAGACCGACAGATAAAGAAACAGGTGTACCAACATGTCGCAGAGAATTCGTTTTCTCGTCCACATTCTCTGTGTTCTGTAACGAATATATTTCGATGAAATAAATTGCGGTTTCGACTTTAAATTAGTTTTAAGAATTATCATGGGACGTTATTTAGAACTTACAGCAATGTATTTCGGAGAAGAAAAAAAACAATTTGGCTAGCAGTTGTGCTGCAGTAAAAGAGTTAATGAGAAATATCACGAATGACCACCCCATTTACTACCCGAGTAAGTCCAGATAGGAACATTTTGTGTTATCATTTATCATAATAATGACCTCTTCCTTTGTGTTGCTTTCTTCCTTTTCATTGTCAGGGTATTTGATCATGTTAAGGCTTTTTTCTGTTATGCTACCGACGAGATCAATGCATAACCTCTTTCTGTTATTTCTTGTCGAATTTTATTCGGCTATCGAGGCGCAAAAGATGTTAGCTCATAGTCATACCCGTTCTTATTCTATTATTTTATTATTCATGTTTCTACATTTTGTAGTTTTCCATTGTGTTTATAGCAAAACTTCATTCACGGTGGTTTAGAAATTAAACAAGTAGTAATAATGTCCATATATATTCCGTTGTTTGCGCCCTCCTGCAATTTATTATCAATACAATGTAGGTTTGCATCGGTTTGAAGACTACAACATAAGGGACGTTCACACCTACATAAAAAGGGTGAGATTTAAAAGTCGATTTTAGCGATTGTTTTGTTGTTGCTTGTCTGGACAGAATCATTTCACCGACCTTCGCGATCCGCATCGCGATCCAATTCGCAGAAAGTCTTGCGACTTTTCAGAATAATCGCGATAGTTTGCAGGGCGCTGTTAGGTTTAGGTTTTCTCTCTTTCTATAGCTTCTTTTGTATTTACCTCATGCATGAACCGACACGTCACATTTGGCTGTTTCTCGTTATTAATCATCGATAATAGCCAACATCATACCTGCGTCATGTGATATTGTTCTTTTTTTAAGATTTTGATGTATTTATGGGAAAGACATTGTAATGGGTGATCGAATCGTGTTCTCTGAACTCTTGCAACCTTTTTCACTCCCGAGAAGTCCGTAGCCTTCTCAAAATTATTATCCAGCACACGCCGGCGCATCTTGACTTTGGTTAAGGCGAATTATGTACAAGATAAAACTGCTAAGAAATGTATAATATGCATGCATGTAGATATTAAAGTCAACAGTCAATAGTAATAGGATAGACTTTGAAATGAATTACTAAAGGGTATTATTATTATGAGTACATCGGTTTGGTTTCGAAGTAAGAACCCCGTGGTTGTGGAGTCACCGTGCTATACCACTGCGCCATCATGCTCCGTAGTTTAGTCATGGACCTACTAGATGTCCCTGGTTTAGTGGAAGGTTCCTCATTAAAGGCAAATTTAGATTTGGGACATTTACGCGATTTTCTAACGTGAGCACACTGTATTAAAATATTTCCATTCTGTTTTAACACCTTATGTTCACAGTGCGTCCCCAGTACACGCTGTGTATTATACTCACAGTGTTCACATGGCCTTCATACTGTTTTCACACTGTATACACACCGTATTCACACTGTATACACACTGTGTTCATACTGCCTCCTCTCCGTTCCAAACTGAACACCCACTATGTTCCCAATGCTTTCATATACTGTTCCCACAGTGTATGTTCATTGTGTTCACACTGTTCCAAGCTATGTGTTCACACTGCTACCACGTTGGTTTCACACTGTATTGACAAGGTGGCAACCTTCGACCATAGAGATAATCATTGTATGTAACTACTATCTATGCACGACAATCATGACCACAAAGAACATCTGTAACATACACTTTCACTGTGTGACAGCTGTTTTTATATTGATTTCTATTGTTGTCATATCATTGGACATTAACGGTTCTCTTAGGAAGTCGGTTAAGGGTCCACCTATCCCTCTTCTTGCTACATTTTGTTATTTTTTAATTTACCATGCACAAACGAACATTATGAAAGAAAGCTCATAATAAGTTGAAATTTTAACTGAATTGAATTGAAATGCACCATGATGTAACAAAATATCTGAGGTAAATTGCTATACAAAATTGTGTAGGAAGTTTTTATCCAGATACGCATGTTTGCTTTGGGTAAGCTCATGGAGACATTTTGTTGTCCAGTCAAAATAATATTATTGCATGATATTAAACAAAATTAGATACAATCTAGTTTTGTCATAGGAGATGATTATATTGTATAGATTTTATTTTATTCTTCTCCCTGATATTACTTACAACGACAAACGTGTTTAAAGGTAAAGACCATTAATGGTCATGCGATTGCATTGTGAAAGAAACGTTGTGGAATCGATCAGAAAAGGTTGATCATCTAGGATCTAGCATCTGCAAGGTTCTGGAATCATCAAAATGATAAGAAATTTGGCCCATTTTTCGTAAAGTTACAAGCACTATACACAGAAAGATGTATATGGGACTACCCTATATCTCTCACACGACCATGAGAGAAACAAATTTACCAAATATATGAATTAGTAGGCGGTTTCCCGGCAAATTTTTTATCATCATGTATTAGTCAAAACATATTCTTTCACATGATTGGTAATGAGAGCTTCCATTTAATTTTTTGAAATCGGGGCGTTACCAATACTGGTCTTTACCTTTAAATATAATCTCTAAGCATTATTTGAATAATAAATACGGATATGGGTCATAAACGGTTAAAGCAAAGAGGAACAAATCGATGATATTCAAGTTCGAGATCTGACACCTAGCAAGAAGAAAACAAACAAACATGAAAGGGGGAACCATCGCCTGAATGAAGCACGCCGAGTAGCAACGACAATTGCCCAGTATGTTTGGATTGTGGCATTCAAATGATTGATTGATGTTGCCTTCGCGTGACGTCACGATTTGTATATTTTTTACAATCCCTCTCGCCCTATATTGACGTGAACCTACCGTCTGCTCAATGACCTAAATTTGAGACGTTTCTCTTTCTGTCTCCGACGTCTGTCTGTCTGTCCCGTTCCCTCCCTCTCGTTCCCTGCCTCTCGTCATACCTCCCTCCATCATTCACTCCATCTTTCCTTCTCTCTCTCTCTCTCTCTCTCTCTCTCTCTCCCTCTCTCTCCCTCTCATCTTCCCTTCATCTATTCCTCTTTTTCTTTCCAATATTCCCTCACTCTAACTCTGTCTCTCCCTTTCATTGTGGTGTACGCCTGTCTCTCACCTCCCCTCCCCTCTCTCTCTCACTCTCTCTCTCTACCAGGGTGGCGTGTTGCTTGCGAAGATTATGAGGAAAGGTCCTCCATTGATAAACTGCTATCGCAACCACGTTACCTTTATCAGTCTGCAAACTAAAGGAGACATTTCTAGCTCGTGATATGAAGCATTCAACTTTTAGAGATGACAATTTTCATGAATCTAAAACAACCTGATTTACGTTGAATTAAAATTATGTTGAACCAAAAATCTGAACAGGAATTAATGTTACAGACAATGTCGTACTTGTATAATCATAATTACAGCTGAATGATGAAGTAAAATCATTCTCCGCTTTCTGCTATCCGTCAATATAGCTTGATAAACATGAATTTTGACATCTTATCTACACTATCTTAGGATTGATATATTTTTTTTGTTTTAAATATAAAAAAGCTCTTATTCTCTGCCGTCTCTCTCTCTCTCTCTCTCTCTCTCTCTCTCTCTCTCTCTCTGACTCTGACTCCCTTCACTTTCTTACTCACTCTCTTGCTCTCCTTTTTGTATATATTATTTTTACCTATCCGTTTTCTCTCTATCTTATACCAGGAGTCACAATCGATCCGGTCTGAAAAATACTATTCATATAGAATGTAAGAGAGGGGTGGACAAGTGCTACACGGAGGGATGATGCTGAGCCGGAAAAGAACAGATACATGAGGTTAAAATAAAGATGCGAGAGTGAGAGTGAGTGTGAGTGTGTGTGTTTATGAGAGAGGGAGAGGGAGGGAGAGAGAGCCAGGCAGACAGAGATATAGAAAGAGAGAAAGAGAAAATAGAGACAGAGAGAGACAGAGAGGTGGTGGGAGAACGGGCTTAAGATACCACTTCCACACTCCAAAGTTGAACGTATTTCTCTTACCCCAGGTAAGGTTTCACACACATACATCACGCCCTTGCCCTGTGTGCACATGAACTCCAGAATGAATCCATGGACGAGTGGTGGAAACACAAAGACTCCCCATCAGCCACGAGCTCTTAGACAATACGATAGAAACCGAGGTCGGTCGAAATGCCGCACTCCTTCGGGGCGTCATACAAATTTGCTTCAATTTTCCCGACCGGTCTCCGAGATCTGGGGATAATGTTGATGATAAATCACTGACCATGTTCGTGCCTTTCCCCTCTCCCTCGCTCTGTTTCAAAATATGATTTATATATTATATTTTTTAGTCTTTCCCTACCATGTTACATCGTAATTGGTATGGCCTGCAATGCTAGCGTCTTTATGTTTCCGCGGAGGAGTCAAACATCGTTTACAAGGCAAAATATGGGTATGAATTTTTGTTAGGACTATTGAATAAGTAGTCTTCTAATATCTTCTGAACTAACATTTTCGTTGTCTACTATACATTCCTACTATCAATTCCCAGGATTCATAAATTTGTCTGTGCGCAGATATCGAAACGGACATTGAAAAGCATGTTTTGATCAAGAAATGATTGGAAGAAGGAAAGCTCAAGTGAATATATTCTATCTATTCATTTATCTTGCAAAGAGATTTCACTCGTTCTAGTCAGCTGTACGTGTCTGCTTTATATTATGATGAAATATGAGATGAATCATTTGTATTGATACACCTAAATCGGTAAACCTACACTGCAAAAACAGTGGTGTTAAATTCAACACCATAGGTGTTAATATTAACACCATTCCGGTATCTATATCGGAAAACACCAGTTGGTGTTATTTAACACCAAGGTCTGGATTTGAATGATTCAATTCTACTCTTGGTGTTGCAATTCAATTCTATTTTTGGTGTTAATATAAAATCCTACACCATTTTCTGGTGTAACAATGAATCTGATTTCTGGTGTTATTTAACACCACCGCCTGGAATGAAATAATTTTAATTCTACTCTTGGTGTTGCACTTCAATTCTATTGTTGGTGTTATTTTACACCAATTCTAGAATTAAATAGTATAATTCTGCTCTTGGTGTTGCAATCCAATTCTATTTATGGTGTTAATATAAAATCCAGCACCATTCTTCGGTGTTGCAATAAATCCTATTTTTGGTGTTATATAACACTAAAGGTCTACTACTTTTCTACTCTTGGTATTGCAATTCAATGCTAGTCTCAGTGTTTAAAAAACTCAACACACCATTCTTTCAACACCAACAATTCATTCCAGCTCACTCCATCTTAACACATGCACAGAAAATATTCAAATACACACAAGAAGTGAAAAGAAACAATTTTTTTTCGTAAACAAAAACACATGGTGCTTGTTTAATCAATAAATTAAACAACTTGTTTTCATTCATGTTGAAATCAATGATGCTTAGCGTTTTTATCTTGTATGGTTCAACATTAAATCCTTTTGTCATGTATTCAAAATCTGTGACTCATTTGTCTGAATACAACAAAACACACTTTTTTAAATCATTCAAAATCTGTTATTATGAATCCACCCTTATAAGTAAAAAAAAAAGGATGAAACAAGTAACTAAAAATCATTCAAAATCTGTTATTATGAATCCACCCTTATAAGTAAAAAAAAAAAAGGATGAAACAAGTAACTAAAAATTTTCCAATATAAAAACTTTAAACAATGTCATAATTCCTTTCAAGGAATGAAAAATCAAAGTCGTTTCTAATAAATAGAAACTAAACAGGATGCAAAATGCATGTATAAATGAAGACAAAACAAAAAAAACAACAAACATTATGCTTCTACATCAGAGTGAATTATGTAGCTAATAAGAATTTTGACACATTTCACCTTGAATCCTAGTACATGCATGCTGAAGGAAAATATCACAGAATCTTTTTCATATGAAATATACAGAGTGCCCCCCCCCCAAAAAAAAAAACCTTGGAAACTGCTAGTATAATCTGCAGGCAGACTCTCGGCTTCGGTTTTTCGCAAGTTTCGTAGTGCATATTTCAGAGTCTGCAGTCAGAGACTACTTTCACTCATATCATGATCCCTTAAAGGGAGCATAACTGTATGTGTATATGTAGTCTCTAAATGCAGACTCTACATCGTGCACTATGCAAATTGCAAAACCGAAGCCAATGGTCTGTGCCCGCAGACTAATTATAGTATGACTTTAATTTCTTATGCTAGAACAATAGCAACACTAACAAATCTCATCCAGCAGTTTTGTTGAACAAGATTTTTTTACCACAGGCCTGCAACCATTGAGATTCAGGATGATTTAATTATTTCAGGGGATTTTTATCTCCTAGCTTCACTGCTTGTAAAGGGTTAAACAAATGTTTCAAAAACATTGAAAAAACACTATAAATTCTACATTCATTCTAATATAGGTGAACATTCTTTTACAGCTTTCTGTTTACAAACATATTCCATTTTACATCGTGCACTATGCAAATTGCAAAACCGAAGCCAATGGTCTGTGCTCGCAGACTAATTATAGTAAGGCTTTTTAATGTCTTATGCTAGGAAGCAGCCTTCAAGAACAATAGCAAAACTAACAAATCTTATCCAGCAGTTTTGTTTAACAAGATTTTTTTTTACCACAGGCCTGCAACCATTGAGATTCAGGATGATTTAATTATTTCAGGGGATTTTTATCTCCTTCACTGCTTGTAAAGGGTTAAACAAATGTTTCAAAAACATTAAAAAAACACTATAAATTCCACATTCATTCTAATATAGGTGAACATTCTTTTACAGCTTTCTGTTTACAAACATGTATTTCCCATTTTACTCCTGGGAGAAAAAATCAAAAAGTAAAATTATGCATTTCTATATCAACTAATTCGCTGCTCGTTTTTCCAACAGGATATAAACAACAACAACAAAAATCAGTCCATGCACTTCTAGTTCACTGGCTTTCATGCACAAACATCATAGAATTGTTTTTCTTGTAAGAAAAAAAAAGAAAATATACAACAGCTATTTGACTTCAATTTGGTTTCGAATTAACCAATTTAAAGATGTTAACAATTAAGAGTCCAAAATATTATTGATCAAAATTATTTTTAAAACCAATTGATACCACTAAGCAAAACCAGACATTAGCTTGAAAGCTTTAAATTACTTAAAAAGTACATGCCTTGGTGCTACATACTTCCTCGAGTCTGTCTTCGACAAAGTTGTCATCAAATCTAGTGGTTTGTAGTCAACAAGTTCCTTTTGATTCTTCACTACATGACAACGTGGAAAACTAAATTCTACTGCATAGGCATGATAGTGTGAATTGTAATACACTGTATCTAATTGGACAAGTACAAAAAATACAGTGCTATTGTGTACAATGATATGCTCTATTTGACCAAACAGAGGAAGCTCGCTAACATCATGGCAGACCAGAAGTGACAACTGATAATGTGTTCCATGTACTTTAACCCAGTTGGCATCAAATAATTCAGTAGAAAGATCCTCTACTTGGATTTGCTCTTGCACAATCTGTCCAATATTTTCATCTAAATCTGACAAAAGTAGTGAACTACCTGGCCCAACCTCCAGATATTCCAAAGGATGGTTTGACTGAAGATGGAACGTTAGTGCTGTCTGATGTTTTTTGGCAAGTGATTTACAAATGTTTTTGTAATTACGCACAGATTCTGCAACACGGCCAAAATAGTGATGTTTCGCTTCGTACCTCATACACCATACATGTATGAGTGGCCCAACTTCTCTCAAACACGTTGGATAATGCACCATAAAGTGGTGTTTTGGCAACAACCTTCTGTCAGGAAAGGTTTTCTGGAAATGTGTGTGATGTTCTTCAGTAAGAATAGACAATTGGGCTATCAAGCCTGCTGTCAATTGAGGAGCAAAAATAATGTCCATACAATCTAGTAATCTAAGTAGCAATTCCCAGTAGACATTTCCTTCTTCAATGTCTTGAGCAATTATGAATGGCAGATTTCGAATCAAGCACCATGCTTGCATAGCCTTCTGTCCAACATCATTCCTAGCTGACCTAAGTTTAATAAAGGATGGTTTGTTCTTGTTATCTGTACGGTTTAAGCAATGGCTGGCGACTCTCTGATTCAGTTCATCTTGGGACAAGAGGGGCGGTTGCCTTTCATATATGAAATACTCTAGAACAAGTTTCAGCTCATACTGAACTATGCCTTCCAAAAGATCATGCATTATATCTAGTGAAAAGTTTGCCAAGACATGAAAGTAAATACAATCATTCAATACAGTCTTTTGTTTCACTCCAAACACATGTGACTGGGTAGTTTGAGCTTCAGCTTCTTCTAAATGTTGCTCATAAGTCTGCCTGGTGCGCATATCCATTGAAACCTCTTTGAATTTGTTCTGTGCCTCTTCCTTACTTGTAACACATAATCGACAGTAATAATGAGCAGAAAAGCTCTCTACAAATCCCAGTAGGGAATTAGCACCAAGATTATCAGCACTTATTTGAGTAATGGTCCCCTTCTTCACAATTCCATTAGGGAGAGCAATGCCAACTGTTGACAGGATATTAATGTCTTTTACAATGTGCTTGAGAATAGCATTAAATCCATATTTCTTGGCATCTTCAGCATACCATAGAGCTATAAGATTGATATTGGAAAGATTGGAATTATACTTTGGTGGCAGATTTTTCAAAATGAAATATAAAGCACCTATCTTGTGAATTTTTGTTTTTGAACCAATGGGGTTCACAGTCTCGAAATCATCATAAAAACAGTGAATTTGGAGGGCATTCTCATCTTCATGGAAAAGAGGGGTTTTCTCAAATTGTGAACCATCACAATAATCTCTCATTACACCATCTGTGCTCTTATGGTCATGAGTAGCAAAATGCAATATATCTTTATTGCTTAAAAGCTGCTTCAAAGAATCTAAAATGGGAACGTAAACAAATGTATCTTCAATAGCAATCTGTTCATACTGCTTAGTTCTTTTATTGAGACGACTATCATATCGGATGCCTAACTTGATTTCTTGTGGTTCAACAAGTCCAATTGATTCACAATACTTTGTCCGCTTATATTCTGAATTCAAATTTTCAAAGGGCTTTTCAAGCATAGCAAAATGTGTTTGAATCTCCTTATAAGCCTCGGATTCTATAGGCAGCTTATGTTTTAAGAAAGCAGCTGTAACGGCTGCCGATGCACTTTTTACTACATCACCTACAATCGCACTGGTTGTTTCTACTACATCATTTACAACTTTTCCAGAGTTTGCACTATTTGCTGAAAATTTTGAAATTACATTTACACACTGCCTGTTCAAGGTATCTACAGATAAAATGTCATCTTCATATACATCCTGATCTTCAACAATCTCATCATTATTAATATTGTATTCTTGAAGACTTTCAAGACTTTCTTCAGGAAAGTCACTCACTTTATCATTTTCATTAGACTGCTCTTTATTATCTGGAAAATCGGTTTTAAGGTGAGTCTGCAAATGTCCCCGAAATCCTCGAAAAGTATGAAATGTTCTCGCACAAGCTCCCTGCCCACAGGTCAATACTTCTTTACCATCTTCAATAACTCCATGTTTCAATCTCAAATGTTGAACCAATTTGGGTATTGCAAACTGTTTGTGGCATTTGAAGCAAATCATGGTGCTAACAATTTCGATCTAATTTCACGTACTCTTGGTGTTTCCCGGGACACTCCGATATCGATTTCAAAAATGGCAGTCTGGACAAAAGTCCAGAACTGCCGCAGAGACAAGCAGTACTGCAGGCCAAAGACAAAGTGGGTCTTGAAGAGTAAATCTACTGCTGCTTCGACCGTGCGTGCCGAACATGGAATGGCCTTGTGATCCACAATGATCATGTAGTTGGTGATTCGGGCCTTGGAATTGCCAATTGCCAGAAGGAACGGTTGACTCTTGGTCTCTTTTGTGTTGTCGAGGAATGCTTGAATACTCCCTCCTGTCTGTGTTGAAAACAAATTATTTGTATAGAATGTAACTAGCACTCAACGCATTTCAATACTCAACGCATTTCAATGAACAACATATTTCGATCAACATTTTTAAAAGACAGCCTTACATGTAGTACTGGGGGAAATTGTGTTTTTACAAAAGGGTTATTGGACAATAATGTAGGACATAAATATGGTGGCCCTGAAGGGACATCGCGAATAGACTAAATCGTGAAAAATATGCGATAAAATTCACGATATCGTCAATTTTATCGCATATTTTTCACGAAGAAATTCACGAAATTGACGATATCGTGAACTTTATCGTGAACTTTTCACGATGAAATTGACGATATCGTGAATTTTATCGTGAAAAGTTCACGATATAAAGTTCACGATATCGTCAATTTTATCGTGTACTCTATCGTGTACTCTCCTGACGGGCGCTTCGTAAACAAAACCAGCCCTAGCTGGGGGAGACAGAGAGAAGGAAAAAAGGGAAAGGGAAAGAGAAGATAAAAGGAAAGAAAGAATAATAAGACGGAAAGAGGGAAACGGGGGAAGGGCGAAGGACTCTTCCCCCCCCTCCCCCCCCCCCGCCAAAAAATAAATCAGAGAGAGAAGGGAAAGGGAAAGGGAAAGAGAAGATAAAAGGAAAGAAAGAAGAGGAAGAAGAAGAAAAGAGGGAAACGGGGGCAAAGGCCTTTTGCCTCGTCTCCCCGCCCCCCGCCAAAAAATAAATAAGAGAGAGAGAGAGAGAAGGAAAGGGAAAGAGAAGAAAGAAAGAGAAAAACGAAAAAGAGGGAGAATAGGAAAGAAAGGAAAAGAACCCAAGAGCCCTTCGCCCCTGTTTCCCTCTTTTCTTATTCTTTTTCCTCTTCTTTCTTTCCTTTTATATTTTCTTTCCCTCTCCCTTCTCTTTCCCTTTATGGCGGGAGGGGGGAGGGGGAGGTAAGAGCCTTTCGCCCTTCCCCCGTTTCCCTCTTTCCGTCTTCTTCTTCTTTCTTTCCTTTTATATTTTCTTTCCCTTTTCCTTTCCCTTCTCTCTATCTCTCTCTCTCTCTCCTATTTATTTGTTGGCGCGGGAGGGGGGGGGGGGGAGGAGGCAAGAGCCCCTCTTTTCTTCTTATTCTTCTTCCTTTCCTTTTTTATTCTCTTTCCCTTTCCCTTCTCTCTGTCTCTCTCTTATTTATTTTTTGGGCGGGGGGATGCAAGAGCCCTTCGCCCCCGTTTCCCTCTTTTCTTCTTCTTCTTCACCTTCTTTCTTTCCTTTTATCTTCTCTTTCCCTTTCCCTTTCCCTTCTCTCTCTATCTCTTATTTATTTTTTTGGCGGGGGGTGGGGAGGGAGGAGGCAAGAGCCCTTCGCCCTTCCCCCGTTTCCCTCTTTCCTTCTTATTCCTCTTCTTTCTTTCCTTTTATATTTTCTTTCCCTTTCCCTTCTCTCTCTTATTTATTTTTGGCGGGGGGGGGGGGGGGAGGAGGCAAGAGCCCTTCGCCCTTCCCCTGTTTCCCTCTTATTCCTCTTCTTTCTTTCCCTTTCCCTTCTCTCTCTCTCTCTCTTATTTATTTTTTTGGCGGGGGGGGGGGGGGAGGTAAGAGCCTTTCGCCCTTCCCCCGTTTCCCTCTTTCCTTCTTCCTCTTCTTTCTTTCCTTTTATATTTTCTTTCCCTTTCCCTTTCCCTTCTCTCTCTCCTTATTTATTTTTTGGCGGGGGGGGGGGGGGGGAGTGAGGAGGAGGCAAGAGCCCTTCGCCCCCCCCCCCCCCGTTTCCCCCTTTTCTTCTTATTATTCTTTCTTTCCTTTTATCTTCTCTTTCCCTTTCCCATTTTCCTTCTCTCTGTCTCCCCCAGCTAGGGCTGGTTTTGTTTACGAAGCGCCCGTCAGGAGAGTACACGATAGAGTACACGATAGAGTACACGATAAAATTGACGATATCGTGAACTTTATATCGTGAACTTTTCACGATAAAATTCACGATATCGTCAATTTCATCGTGAAAAGTTCACGATAAAGTTCACGATATCGTCAATTTCGTGAATTTCTTCGTGAAAAATATGCGATAAAATTGACGATATCGTGAATTTTATCGCATATTTTTCACGATTTAGTCTATTCGCGATGTCCCTTCAGGGCCACCATACATAAAACCAAATCAAATTTACATCAAAGAAAAGAATTGGAATTGGTCCATCAAATGATATAACATCAAAATATCAGATGATATTTTTTGTAATGAAATACAATTTTTCTTACCCTGTAGAGGGGTAAAAATGCAAGTACTTTCAAAGCTTGTTTTATGTATATGATTAAAAAGGGTCTTTCTAATGTGGTCAAGACATTTCAACTTCCACAAAAGGAGTACGAAAAATAAAGATACTGCAATTTCTGCACTATTATTAACTTGCAGCAAATTTGTGGCATGAAATATTCCTTTTCATTTATTGATTCTCCATGTAGGGCTGTGAAAATCAAAGGCAACATGCCTGATATATCACACAAGTTGTTACTATGTTTTCATACACAACATGTTCCTAGTATTTGTTTGCAAATCTTGATGTCTACTGTTCTAGTTTATTTTACTCCGACCAATTTCAAGGCGGGTGAAGTTTTTGAATAGGCCTAAATTTCTCGAGCACCTTCTCTGTCCAAATCAGTCTAAGCCTCTTCATGTAAGAGATCATAAACCAATATAATTGTTCTCTTTGAACACACATCACGATGCTTTCTGAAACTTTTTTTTTAATGCAGCAAGAATGTGTTTTATGTGACAGGGTATTACCGGTACTTAATATTTACAGTTCTCTTTCGTAATGAAAAGCTAAATACCTTCTGAAATTGAATAACCCTCGAGAGAGCTGAAGAAATGGACACTTTTGCTGACGCAGCTTTGGACTTCCCTTGGCTTGCAGGAGGCAATAGGCACAAGAGGAGGAGGATAGCAGATGTGCTGGAATTCCATCCTGTGCATTACAAAATGAAAATGGTTATTATTAAACAGGCTTACATGTTGATCAAGGTGAAAAATAGAAGTTAAATGTACCAAAATAATTACAAACTGACCTGCTAAAATTTGAATCAAAATAGCCTGTAACAAGAAACTATTATAAGAAATAAGTATATAGTCGAGGACTTATCAATATTATAGCCAAAGCATGCAAGTGGCTGTTAATGCAGTTTAGGGGTACTAAACCAAAAATCCAATTGATGCCAGCTTGGCACCCTTGGAGAAATTTTACTGACACTTATAGCAACGCCTTCTTCTTCTTTCTTATGAGAATTTATACAAAGGGGGATGGGAAAAAAGAAATCAATAGGAAAATAATAAACGGGATATTTATGCATGGGAGAAGGCAACATTCATGGCAAAGCACCTAACCTAGATTGTTCTCTGTTGACACATATATAACAAACTCTTTAGTAGCATAAGTTCATGTTTTTTTTTTTACAATTTTTTTCTTGTTCTACTGAATTTAACATGCTTCTACCCAATTTGACATCCTTTTCATGATTAAATCACAAAAATTGCATCAATACTGGAATCAAATGTTGCAATTAACAATTTATCAAATATGTCCCCTATGGGCCACCATATTTTTCAAAGTTAACTAATGAAGAAAAACAAAAATATCATGATTTTCTGAATTCTAAAGCATTTATCTTCAAATAAAGACAGAGTAAACACAAGCAAGCTGCTAATATGTAAATGCAGGGTCCTGTGGGGTCGATTCAAGTTCATATTATAAGATAATAAGCCATGCATATCATATCTGAGGAAGAAAAATAACAAAGTGAACATATAAACATGATGCTTTGTTTCAAAACAGAAGCTCATTCTATTTCAAAAGTAATGATTGGCAATGTGATAATCCTTATAAAGATTCCACAATGGGCCATGCAACAAACTTTTTTCTTCATAATTATATAAATTTCTTCTTCATAATTATATAATTAATATAATAAAAGAATTATGGAGAGCATGTTCCAACTACAAATAACTTTGCCAAGTGGGCATGTAATGTAATTTTTTGTAATTCTCATTGCAACAAGAGTCCACATTATTTGAGATGCCCAATAACCCTACTGTATCCCAGCCTTCCAGATAAATATAATTTGTTGGAGGAGTTGACAAAAAAAAGGGGGGGGGGGGGAATTGTTTTAATTGGGATGGGTCATTTTTTGTGATTTCAGCATACTTGTCCCTTAATATACATTTTTAATGAGACTGCAAGCTCTTTGGTGGAATTCTCAATGGTGGTTTAAGACCAAGGTCTAAACTTGGTTCAAAACCATGGATTGGATTAGATTTGCATGTATTCTAAAACTTGTCCAATGAACATGCTTGTGTGAAGCACATATATGCTCAAATTTAAACTAACCTATCAATGGTTTATCCATGGTCTCAAATAAACCACCATCAAGAATTCCACCCTTTATGACATCGGAGGGTGCATTCAAGGGAATGTGCAAAAATACCTTCTTTATTTTGATCAGAACTGTCATAAGATGACAGAAGCTCCATCACTGTCAAGTTTCCTTTCTGCTTCAGAAGTTGTCTTGCAAGTGTAACAACCTTGGGCTTCAACTCGGGCCATTTGGTCAGGAAACGCGAGTGATTTTCAGGAAAAAGTTTCCGAAAATCTACCTCAATCTGCAAGAATACATGTAAAAGGAAAACGGGGAAAAGAGAGAAAAAATAAACTATGCATAATTTTACAGTACAGATACCCCAGTTAGACTAAATCAGCAATATAATAAGGTACCGTCAAAGCTCAGACCCCCATATATACACACCCCAGATCCAGGAAAAGGGGATTCTTCAAATATTTATCTGAATAGCAACCACTAAGAAGTACTTTTGAAGGTCTCTCTACACAAAATCCATACATGAATGAAACTTGCTGGACCTTTGAAATAGATTAGATTTGCTAGATATCACTCATGTTGATGCTCACTGTCCAAAGGTACATGACAACCAGTAATGGTGATTGTTCACCAACAGACAGTCACATGCGGTAAATACAGATACAGATTGAAGGATAAAACTGGCAGAATCTTCGGACTGATATTTTCAAAATCTCAAACATATATAATAAAACAGAGAAATATGAATTTGATGCCTCAGTGCCAAGTAATAATTCTGATGCTTTAATTCCCATACACATAATTTTGTTGCCTTAGGCCTGAGAGGCTAAATCAAGAATTAGGAGTAAATTTTTTTGTAACACTTACCAAACCTGGAACAGTTTCAAAAGGAAACTGTTCCAAAATATCCGATGCGGAGCGTCCGTCCCTGACCATATGCTGTCTAACAGGAAAAGTGGATTTCATCTTTTCAACAACCAGGGTAGAATCACGTTCTAATGTTGGACAGTGTCGTAACCAGTTGAGGTCTTCATCATAGGTGCAGCCTGGAGCAGATTCTTGGTCACCTTCTCGGACCTTCCCAGGACCACCATCTCTGCTTGATGGCTTGGGTAATGGGTTGGATGTCTTCTCCTCTGTTGTGCGGTTAACATTTTTTATTCTAGCAGCCAGGAATCCCGTGTTACTTCTTGCATCAAAATAAGCTTCCTAAAGTGAAAGAACGAGATGAATCTTTGACCGCGTGGTTGAAAATGTATGTATAAGCTTTTTGTTGATAATATTAACCTTGAAATGATGCACAAAATGATGTGATGAGAAATTGTAGTTTTCAAAGAAATTTTAGCAAAGTAGCATTAGTGTCATATAATGCAAGCATCTTGACTTTGATACAAGGAAGCAGCCATCACTCTGCCCCACTTCAAGAAAAAAAGAGTTTTGAGTGGTTGTGAAGGAGAGTAGAATGGTATCATACATTTCTTATTGGATATTGTGCCAAAGATGGTGGAGTGTGACCTACACAAGATAAAATTTAAAAAAAAAAATTCTTCTCAGAATATAATTTAGAGAGATTTTGAGGGTATTTTTATCTTATCAGAGTATCATAAGTTTTCTTTTGATTAATGGAATGCAATACCTTCTTATCAGAGAGGACCATGCAGGGCCCATATTCAATTAAATACTTCAGTCAGAAAAATAAATATTTTTTCTTAGATTTTTGCTCGGATAAAATACTTTGCAGATTTTGGTATTCAATTCATAAATTTGGCTAAGTATTTTACTTTAAATTTAAGACACCTCTAGAGGAGACTTAAGCCAAAGCATTTACAAATTTAACTGGTAGATGAAGGCTTACATGTATGTGCGCAGTCACTCTCAGCTGCGGAGAATTATGAAGTAGCGCATTTTTGGTGCAATGTGTTGATTGCGCATCATTTGGTCACAAAATCGTGATGTCACAATGCCTCTCAATAAGTATTTTACTTAAATTTTGACTTACTAAAGTAAAATGCTAAGAACTGAATTGAATACAAAATAAGTAAATACCTTAGCCAAAATACTTAGTAAAAAAACTTACTTAGTCAAAGTATTTATTTGAATATGGGCCCAGATTATAATACTTACATGACCTGTGCTAGTAAACGGATCCTTGAGTCTTGGAAACAGATTCACTATCCCCATGGCATATTTGGTTTTCATAGCTGCTTTTGGATGTTTGCTGTGAAATAAGAAAGCACATCTCCTGTATGAGAATTACAGTCATATGGACTCATGACTGGCTCTATTAAAACAGAACTTAGTATGTTGATAACAAGTAGCATACCCCTAGTGGTCTCGTCTGCATCATATAATTTGCTATAGTTTAGTATTTTTTTATTACTTTAAAATCTCAAAATATCACATGGTTAGTTCATAATACATTTATAAAGTGAGGCCTCATGACGATGAGGCCGCTAACATCTACGGCATTAATCTATTTTAACGTAATGACCCAAAAATGTCACTCACAAGACTGGTAATACCTGATAACCATCATGTGCAAATCACATTTAAAACTAGATGAATCTTCGACCACGCACGGTCAAAATTTAAGCCTCTGCCATCATGCGATCAGAAAGATATTATTGCTTGTTCCATGCCATTGGAAATCCGAAACATTTTGGGTGATTTTACAAATTTTGGGCACTATGAACTTTGACCCCGTGAACCCAAAATCTTCTTCCTCCCATGCTAATACATAATTGAGCTAGGTTTGAAAGAAATTAGTTCAATTTGTCTGAAGTTATAGCAATATCGAGCTTTTTTCGGGTAATTTTTTACAATTTTTGTTTGGCCCTGTGACCTTTGCCCTTTGACCCCCTAAACCCCAAATCTAATCAGTTCATCCTCACATGTATATAAATACTTGTGTCAAGTTTGGTAAAAATCCGTCCAGTAGTTCTGAAGTTATCGTGGTAACAAGTTTCCGACGGACGGACGCACGGACGGACACACGGACGCACGGACGGAAGGACGGACGGACAACCCCGAAAACATAATGCCTCCGGCACCACCTGACGGTGGCGGAGGCATAAAAAATGAATATTTTGAAAAATGATTTTGAAGAGACAACAAATTCCTTTAAAGTTGACCATGTTACCTCAGTTTCTTTTCACATAATTGGTAGTACCTGATAATTATTATGTGCATTTACACAATCATAAAAGAAAATTTGCTGGCACTTAACCATAGTGTTCTTGCATGTGGGCTACCAAAAGGTTAATCATCTGCCGTCTAGTTTTATCTTGAAGTGCTCCAGTCAATTCATACTCTCGGAGAATGGCATCACCTCTGTGCCGCAAAATTTCTTGTACAAACTGCAAACAGGTAAATCATCCCATTAAGTCATAAATAAACATATTGAGTTTATAATGCACTTTCAGGCACTTTAATTCATACTGACCTTTCTAAGGGCACGAAATTTTATGAATGACTATGAATTTATATAGGTACATTATGATATTAAAATTGATATATGGCCAATAATCATAAATTCTAAATAATAATATATTTATTTATAGAGCTTGAAATAGTTTAAATATTGTTAAATACACACTCCCACAAACACCCCAAACACACATATGCACACACGCACATACACACACACGAGGGGACACATGAGGCTACAGGTAAATTTGTGTTTATTGTAATGCGAGTTCCTTCTACTTAATATAGACATGCAAGCCCAATGCCATGGGGAGACCGTCTAAAGTGCCCTGAACAGTGTTCATTACTTTCATATCCACAAACAATACAGCAGGAAACTATTCTATGTTTGGGATCATCATGAACAATAAAGGTTATGTAACAATCGATGCATCTCATCTTCAACTTTTTAATTTTGATATTAGTCCTTTTCCTTGATACCCTCAGAGGTCTATATGGAACCAGATCATGAGATGTATTATTCGATGATTATTTACCTCATTTCTCTTTCCCATTTCTAAAACATTTCATAAAATTTGGCAATTCAATTTAAACCTCTAGACATAATATCATTTGTTTGAAATCATACCACCCATTGGAAGAAAATGAAACTGTAAAAGTTTATGGAAAACTTATGACAGATGACGAAGCAAAAAAGATGGCCAATATCTTACAGGAGTCGTCAGCTTAGATGTACCAAAAAAGAAATCAAATTAGTTGCCTAATGTTAACCTATACCATTACAAAAACCTTACTACAGGAAATATTAATTTACAATGTTAGTTCTAACTACACTAGATGTATTTTTTTTCTCCCAATATCATTTTCAATTTTAAATAATATGAAATCCGTATAGGTGATGAGTCCCTTATATTATGTTGATTATGATAGCTGAGATTGAAATGAAGCAAACAATTTTTTCTTAACCTTACCTCACAAGAGTTGTCAGTGATTGCACCTGATTCACTGAGGGCATTTAATCGTGGCCTCTTTCTACTGGAGCAAAAACTTGAATCAGATTCTGAGCTACTCAGGGAAGAGGAGCTGGTATCCACCTTGATAGTGTCTGCACTTGTGATGCTATGTACATCTGAACCTTTAATAAAGAAAAAAAGATATAAAGCCATGAGCACTGTTAAAAAACAATGAATACTGGCATCTTAAACTTTGGTAGAATTGAATACAGTTGGGCCTCCTTTATCCCCACACTTGGGATCAGCACTAACATGCATAAGGGAATCCTATATTCAAAACATGCAGTTGCCGAGTTTGAATGAATGCATGTTTCTGATCATGAAAAATTGAATTGAATGTGTAATAACAATGTTGGGAATAATGTATATAAGTAACCCAAATAGTTTGCGATATTACGAGTATGCTTGAAATCTTTGTTGGTTCCGCTAATTATTTGAGTAAAATAGGCAAATTCTCAAGTGATCTGGATAAAGGAGACTGGATAAGGGAGGTCCAACTGCATATAAATTTCTATTAGTCTAAAACCATCAGAAACCAGCTAAGTTATATTGGTCTGACACATTTGTTAATTTTATAATACTTGAGCATTTTTTAATGGACAATTTGTTAATTGATGCATTCATTCATGTCTAAGTGAATTATAATACTAGCATTTAGAAATGTTCAATTACTTTTCCATTGGACTGTTCCCAATGAAACCAATAGGTCTGTCCAATATAATCCAACAGAATTCTTTCATGATGGTTTTCTATAAGTATAAGACTAACAGAAAGAAATTGTTGGATTCCTATTATTGGATCAGCAAAAATTTTCTGATGGATTTCTAATGGACCAACAGAAGTATGTGTTGGATTTCTATTGGAGCAATATAACCTTTCTGCTGGTTTCTATGGGTCCTTTATTTCCCTTTCCCTATTGAAACCATTAAACTTATTGGTTTCTATGGGTCCAATAGCCCTCACCTCGTGCTATCACACAAAGCAAACAGAATCAAAATCAGATGAGAAATGGCATAGGAGTGGCCTTTTGTAGGATTTTGAAGCAAAAGGTCAAAGATCATACACAGACACGCACAGAAACACACAAGTATGGCGCCCGTTTCACAGTCCCCTCCTCAAATTTGTTCGGTGGGGTCACAATTTAAATTAAAGACATTTTTTTTTTAAATGCAAGTTTGCATTGTTAAAAAATTCAATTTGTAAGAATCTGTAATTTTTATAATCTTTAGACTTCGAATTTAGATCATTGACCGCCCACAAATCACGGCTCTTGTGGCAAGGTTACGTCATCAAAAAAGGGTAGGTTTTTTTTTCCTCCACCAAGTTTTGAGACCTGTGCCTGTAATTTGAACTGCACATTCATTTATTGCTTATGAAAAGCAAAATGTTAATTCCCTAGACTCTATACAGCATACAAGCCTACACTGTACCTGCTACCAGACGAACGCTGACTCATTTTAACATGCATGCACATACAATGATCAGTGGCGGATCCAGCAGGGGGCGCACCCGGCATGTGCCCCCTCTATATTTTGAGAATTACCTCGTGAACATACACATTACTAAGGTTAAATTGTGATCTGCGCCCCCTCTTTATTTTTAATATGCTCTTTGCACCCCTCTAACTCTATTTTAAAATCCTGAATCCGCTACTGATGATATCACATTTAGCAGGGATTTGCAATTTTGTATTATAATGCACTTTATCCAAAACTTACCAGACCATTCTTCATCTTCTTTTAGCACCATGAGGCTGACTGTGGGATTGCTGGTCACCACATCTCCTAGTACGTCATCGTCTATACCAAACCCTTCTTGTTCATCCACAAGTACGAGATCTTCCCCATCCCTTATGTGGAATTTTCTTCTGACTGTAGGAGAGATTAAATAAATGAGAATAAATATCACAGTGCACTTTTCAGTTTCTTACAGATTGATGGCTCAGTCATAATAAACGAATGCTGCAAAAACTGCTGCTACAAGCCCAACTGTGCTATAGTATACAAATAACGCACGTCCCAGAGTGCAATAGCGGTGAATGCAGTACGCGCGAGGTTTCTTTATATTGGTGCCGCTCTGTGCAACAAGCCGCTTGCGGCGAGTTGACAGTGCGAACCATCTGAAGAAACCGAGCGAACACTGCATTTACGTTTCGCACAACAGGGTCAAGTGCGTTATTTGTTTTATAAAATAGCGACACAAACAGCAACAAACAAAAGTTTAGATCTTAAGTATACGAGAGTTCGATCTAGATCTAGAGTTATGTTGGTTCTAGAAATAAAATGAGGGTCTAAGACCTTGCAGGCTTACCAAAAAGTCTACAGGATTCATTGTTTGATTAAAAATAAAATGCATAGGGTGTCTAGAGACGAGTCTACATCAGACAGCTGAAATTCCTGGCTTCATTATAAAATCCAAAAGTCAAAACGGGTCTAAATCCAAGGCAAAAGTAAAACAAAAATTTGCTTTCTAATAATACCCCGCTCTAGCTAGAGCTAACGCGTACGCTGCGCTGGGGATCATGGTGGATCTTGGAGCGTACAATATTAGCTACGCGTAGCCTATAGCCTACAATGCACTCGAGGGAGCGTACTAGTACTACGCGTACGCGCGCGCACTGGATCCCCATGGTCACGCGTACGCACCGTGCAATATAACTTTTTACTGCGCTTTTTCTGCACTCATTTCTGCAAAATCGTGCTTGCATCAAAAATTTGTCAATGCCATGTGACGCGTATTGACCAATCACGATGCTTAAAATACTAGGCTAGATCTAGAGCCATTTTATAATACACCCTAAAACTGTTAAATGGGACATCAAGCTCAACCGGGGGTGGAGTTTGGACTGTTGTGTGCGCTACAAATAGTCTAGATCTAGATCTAGATCTAGATCTAGAGATTGAATTTCCATGTTTATTATTTTTGCATTTTTTTTATTACATGAATGGGGTAGATCTAGTCTAGATCTAACGTTAGATCTAGATCTAGATATCTAGGCCTAATGTCAATGCAGATCTAACGTTAGAACTCTAGATCTAACTGTTAGGCCTAGAAATCTAGAGTCTAGATCTAGTCTAGACTTCTAGATCTAGATCTAGATCTAGCCTAGACCTGATATTTTTGCAAAAACCCAGGATTAGGCCCTAGACTAGGTCTAGATCTACTGATTTTTCCTTTACATTTTGAAACAAATATGTATTAAATAACAATAGAGTCTATATAGACCTAGATCTAGATCTATCATGAATGTTTGCCCTTTGGAGTAGGGTCTATTTATCAATGATAATTTTTCAGAAATCCATAAAATATTAAATGGCATCATGCTGACCGGATACCCAACCCGGCCGGACAGCCAAGGCATAGTAGGCCTAGACCTCTAGGCCTGGGCTACCCAACGACAGGCGCGGCTAGCGCCAGCTGACGAACACGTAATACTATAGGCTAGATCTATAAAAGTTTATAACAAACAAGAACCATGTACACTTACTGAGTTCAAAGAATCCTACTGTGTCTTCTGGATCTATAGGCAGGTATTTTCTAATACTTCGATCCGCTGAACAGACCCTGACGCTTAATGGCATGGTTGCATGCACTTCGATCACTTCACATCTAGAATCTAGGCCTAATTTGAAGAATTACTACTCCAGAATCAAGACTTCAAGTCAGTGCCAGTGAAATTCTCTAGCCACATGCTCTCGTCTAGCTGTGCGCGCGCAGCTGCAGAGGCGCATATCGGATCATATGACAACTTTCGTCCAATGATTTTCGTCGAATTCTCTAGCTTATGCGCATGTGCGATTTTATAACACCAAATATGACACCATCAGCCTGTAATTGAATATTTTCACACCGTTGGTGTTATTTTTCGCCAATCGGACATGAAATGAACACCAAGGGTGTTGATATTTTTCTATTCCATGCTGGTGTTGAATATTTAACACCCTGGTTTTTGCAGTGTATATGGTAGACTTATAATCACGAAGGACATCATGTCAATGCGAAACATGTTGACAAAGAAAGTGAAATTGTGATAGAAACATAATAAATACGACGACCATTTATTCGGAGAGAAGCATTTAGCACATTATATTACATGTCACGTAGACACACATACTTCTCATCATTATATAGGGCGTACATTTAAGAGGGTCATTCTTTAATTCTTTTCAATAACGGCTGAGAAGATTATTATTATATACAAACACTTGAGTATAAAAGATAGCTAAATACACTGTGTGGACATAATACGGGATACTGCTTTTTACGTCAATACTAACATTTGTCGATAAAAGATATCACAAATTTACACATTGAGTTGAGCTTTTATTACAAATAACTTTGTTATTTGTATCCGTACATTACGGGATGTATACGGCATGGATATGCTTATTTAAAAAGTGCGTTATCGTCCTCGACATGAAAGGATACTCCTCTCACAGTCATGAGTCAAAAGTCTCAATGGAATTGCAAACGTACATCGTCTTGTCCTCCGCCGATAAAAAACCCAAACTTCGGTATGATTGGTAGGATACTTTGCGTTGCTATGACAACGCTGATGTTGCGGTCGGCCAATGTGCGATTCCAATTGATGCTGGATGAAGTAAATTACTGGAAACAAATGAGCATAGACCGCCAATGAGACGCGATAGATAGTCAAATGCAGGAAGAAGATGGGCAGACAGAGAGAGCTACGCATAGGTATTTGGCGGTTGCTGGATTTGTTATAGACGCTCGTCCCTGGGAAAGACGACATACGTATATAGATGAATATTTTGATCTGCGCTTTTGGCTGTTCTATAATTCTTGATATCCAATCTGAATCCATTCTAAAGGTTGTTATTTTGAGATGTAACCCATTATGTAAAGATAATTTAGTCGTAGTTCGAGTCTACCATCTTGAAGAAAATATTGTGGCATGTAATTAACAAGCAACACTAGCGAAAGTCGTGTTCGAGAATTGAAGTTGAGCGCCGCCAAGCGGCACATATTCATTTATAATACAGTATGTACGGAAGTGGCGCCTTTCTTGATGGGTATGGGTATCATAATGAGCGCACCGGCAGGTACAGGTGTACTGGTAATGCCCCAGTCACACCACCGGACAAACATCATAACCACCGGTAACCGAAAGAACTTTAGTACTTCGCAGTAATGTAATTTGTTCCGTCTTTTTTTTTTTTTTTCAAAAGTTGATCCCGAGTCGGTCTGGTCGGTGTAGGTGGGGAATTAATAGCTCGGTTTATTTTATGTATATGCCAAGATATCGATGCCGATTGTTATCTACCGACAGTAGACACCGATAGTATCTGCTTATAAGTCAATGCTGTGGAGGTGTCTAAGACTATACCCTGAAAGTCTTCAATTCGTGAGACACGTTAATCGTTTGAATTCGGATGGAAAATTATTAAAATAGAGTTGATCTAAATCGGAAATTCCAGTGAAGGTGGATTTAAGCACTACACATCATGAACAAAAGAGCGGCCTCTGGCTGGCCAAAATGAGGTTACACATCGTGATTTTATCACCTATCAAATCACATTTCATATTGTATTAGTGTACATTTTGAGACAGGGTTACTAAGATGACCTACTTAATATCTCGATAGATATTCAGCTAGTAGTAAAGGCCACCGCCATAATACAAAAAACTACAGAAGCCCAAAGTTTGTGATGCATTTATACAGTAGGTATCGTGGCATAGTCGTTTATTCACTCGACTCTTAATCCAAGGGTTGAGGTGCGAATCCCACCCCGGCACTAACGGTGACATGGCAAGACTTCAATTCACATTTGCCACTCTCCACCCACGTGTAAATGGGCATCCTGGCACTTGCGGGGGTAACAATAACACGTTCAATATTCAACGTCAGTACCCTATGGTATATCCCATAGAAATCATGTTCGGGTTACGTAATACGTTATTTTAATGTTCACGCGTTTCTAAAGATAACGGAGAAGGCTACTGGAATTGCCGTGAGGTGATTTTTCGAAAGTAGTTACGATCGCGTTTAATGCATGTCAGTGCCCCAGAAAGGAGAGTATTAAAGCTAATGATGCTTGCCTTGGCAAACCAATTAGTATTAGAAAAATAGCGCAGGTCCATTCACAGAGGGAAAGCATAATGCGAGTTAACGAGTCAAACGAGCTTTAATGGTGGTATCATATTCCTTCAATATTCCTCTGTCCGTCTTTTTCTGACGCCATACTTTTATTTTGTGCGAAAAAAGCATTTTCAATTGGAAAAAAAAACAGTTGTTCCACATTGGCAATGATGTGTTCTGAAGGTCATATGAAATATTGGCACAAAGTAGACTCGAATCCTAAAACTCTCTCAACGTAAAAAATTTAAACGTGAAATTAAAAATAAAGAAATGTAAGCCCTAAAAGCTTTGGCATGAAAGCTTTTACCAAGAGAAGATAACTTTAATATAATGAATTGGTTATTACAGAATGTGTCTTTGCTGGAGTGGTTTGTTATGGATGTTCAAGGTGTGTGCTGAATATTATGATAAGCCTTTCCACCATATCGTCATGATCACGTACATGTACATGTTTGCAACCAAAGTCCACACAATGTGAGGATCATCCCAGGCTCAATTCACAAAGGTGACGACCTTAACACAAAAGCGACCACAACTTCTATAAAGGTATAAGTACATAAGTTGAGAGTCGGTGCCTCAAAGACCGATATAGTTTCATTTGGCTAACTGAGCTGTTCCTCACTCTTAAGCCCGGCGGTACATGAACACTGGGTGTCGAAAAGCCAGTCGGCCGCTGCATGACCCGTGCTCGCTGGCTTCAAATAACGAATTGAATGTTTGACTAACAATAGGGACGATATTCAGACAGGCTCGCTAGCTCTCTCTCTCTCATGTGTTTGTGGGGCATGAAGAGGCTCTTTTCCTTTTTTCCATAACCCCTCCCCAAATATATTTACGCCATCAATAAGATCGGAGGCGTATATGCCCTTTCTGACCCGTCACGTATAGCCTCCCGCCTACTACCCGTGCGTTCTTCACAATCCCCAAACAGCTGCTATCAGTCTTCTGAACTCCTTTTCATATCATCGTTTTGGGGACTTTTTTCTTGATTTGAATTCCCAGGCTGGCTGACATTCATGTAAAGAAACATTATCGTCATGGTTGACTTGCAACTTAGTCCCGTCTATAGGCCCTAGTGCAGTAAAGAAACCTTATAATGTGTGGTAAAAGCTGAGTGTTTGATTTCTTTTCAAAGGTCTTGAGCGTCGTTCAGCTCCAGGCTGTCGATGGGTCGACTCTATATGGTGTCCAACGCCAACATATATCCACTCTAGCTGGTCAGACCAGCTGCTCTTGACGGCATCCAAGACCTTTCTAATAACCCCATCATTCTTTCTTTCTTTCTCTCCCCTATCTTTCTCTCTCTCTCTCTCTCTCTACATTATATTTCTACTTTTGCACTTCATTGTATTCGTTCTTACTTACACTCTCCCTCCCATTAAAGCCTTTCTATTATGTATTTTTCTCTTTTAATATATGAAAGATATTTTTTCATCTTCACATATTTTTCTTCTCAACGTATTTTTATGAAAAATGAAGTATTTCTTTTTGTAAAAAAATATTTGTCTAAATGGTTAATATTTCGTTACTATTATTTCACTATAATTATGATATACAATTTATTCAAATGTTCGAACTGTCCATGTAAAACAATAAGAACTTTGAATGTAACATGAGGGATATTGCTTATGATACTGTATATTGCATACTACGAGCTATTTTGAAATATTTTGAAATTGCTTATTTCGCTGTAAAGGTAACTCGGTCTTAAGTCCGATTCTGTGCAGTTTTTGTATGAAAATGAACAAGAAAGAGAATTTAAAAGTTTTCTTTTTATATGTTGCTTTAGGGAGTGCGGTGGTTTCTATCCGAAGTCATCCGGTTCTGGTGAAATATTTTTCTCACTTTAAACATTTATGGATATTTACAAACTTTACTGGAATCTCCTGATCTCTATATCACCTTGAACATTATTGACCGACATATCAATGACACTGTTTTATGTCATCAAGATTTTATACCACCTTAAAGTTTATTATATTCGTGCTCTCCAGTAAAGTTTAAGAGTTTTATATAATTTGATGATATCACGAGTCTAGATATAGAAATGTCAAAGAATAACATGCGCTACATGCATGTTTGTAAGTGGACGTGCCGTAGTTGACTGGTGAGATAGGGGCGGACAAGTCAATACTCGGTGTGGGACAAGGGTCATTATGGACGCCATTGAACTGGACCAACTTAGCACGTAACTCAAATATCATATATCATTCTGCATGCAACTCAAACATAATGCAACATTAACGAGATTCCGTGGATATCATTTTTTTCTTTATTTTAAGGGCGGCTTATTATCTCTTTCCTGCTTGACATTGCCCATTAAACAAACATACTCAATTTGACAAACTTGTTTTCATATCATTGTTTATTGAGAGCATGACTTGCCGTAGTGTCCTGATTTTAGATTCAACTTTGGGCAAAATGACCGACCTACATATCTCTTATTCTTTTGTGCATTCATTCGTACTCATATCATTTAGCCAGGGATGCCTACTCATATTTGGAATATGAATATAAACTGAATAATGAGTATATTCAAAGTCTCTCTCTATGTAAATAATGTGCAAGATTTTTTAGTTCGTGACATTACTGGGTCGTAGCGTAATGTCCTAGCGTATAGCCATATCTGGGAATCGAAATAAAGTAAATACATGTATATATATACCAACGGAACATGATACTGATGACCTAAGCAACATTCATGGGAACTTAATATCATCAACCAGCATGAGAGATACGGAGAGAGATAGCATTGCTAATAAATCTATTTTAATTCACTATTGTAAGAACACTTATCATGACCATATAATTATGGTTGACACTTGTGACACTTTTGCAGTAAAAGGGTAGGGGTTCAAATCCGGTCCTCATAATAATTGTTATGCTCGTTATCACAGTTTTTTAAGTTTTCTTTTGCGTCTAAAATCTGAAAGAGTGCAGGAAACCACAATTAGGGGGCATATATCTTAGTGTGTGGGCATGTTTGCGTGTGTGTGTGAGTGTGTACACTTAAGCCATGCACAATTGGTTGTGCCTCCTCCCTCCTCCCCTCCGAATTTGTTTTCGGACAGAACACAGGGGTGTTTGTTATGGATATTCATTTTGTTTTAATAAAAGTGATGTGCGATATATCATGTACTTTATGCTGGATACAGGCACGTACGCAGGGGTGAACCCCCTCCCCTTCAACTTTTTCTATGTGTGTGTTTTGGAGGAAACCCCCCCCCCCTTTTAATTTTTTTTAAAAATAAAAATAAAATAAAAAATAAATTGTGGTAATGGGTGACCCAAAAAGCTGAACTTACCCCCCCCCCCCATTTAAACGAAACAAAATATCGATCGGCCAAATGTTCAAATTTTGGGACACACAAAAAAAATGTGCTCTTACCCCCCCCCCCCCCCCCCCCCCCCCCCCTCTGCTTATTCAGCGGCTTGCTGAGTCGTTGCGAAATTTTTGGGACCAATTTTTTTTTTTTTTTAAATATGTCCTCTAACCCCCCCCCCTGCCCGATTTAAAAATGTTAACCCCCCCCCCCTTGAAAAAATCCTACGTACGCCACTGGTTGGATATATTCATTGACAGCACCTACCTATAATTATGTAATATTCATCAAAATGCTGCTGTAGTAAAGTTGGCAACGTGAAAGAGATATAATCGACGTAGTACAACAATTGTTTTGAACATTCATCTTTTAACAACCATTGCAAATATCTTTCAAATTTCTAATTTCTTGTAAATATTGATAGTATAGTTATGACAACAAAAAACTAACAATAAAAGTTATGATAAAAATAATACATGCAATAATAGTAACCATGCTAACAGTAATAACAAAAATGTTTTTTACAGCACTCACATCCACCACGAAAGGTTCTCTAGACACTCCAGTATTACCCCAGCTACACTACCTATTCCGATGCTCACAGCATTAAAGGGATTCCTTCTTACCGGTATCAGTGTCTTGCCAAGCGACTCTAGTCTTGTGCTTCGTCGAGGCTCGAACCCCTGACCTCCGCATCTCCAGTCAAGAGTTTAAACAACTTGAATACGAACCTCCAATAGATATGTCCTACTTTTTCTGCCCCATTGACGAGTACCAGTATCCTTCAATAATTAACTCAAACCAATAATTTGATTTGTCCTTGTACTTTTTTTTCTCGAATAAATACCCGGTGCATATTTTGAAACTGCTGCCTATTTGCAAAATTCCATATTTTCAATTTGGTATGACAAATATATTACACTGTTTAATTATGTAATTACTATTGGTACTATGTTCAAGCATGACAAGTCGATTTCATACACATTTAAATTGGTTTTAAATACTATTTTCATAATTGTGTAGAGTTGAATTCTCTCGATTAATCACTATTCGGTTATTTCCATTAGAATTGCTTCGTTACAGTTCTATTATCCACATGTTTTTTGACAATTTATCCACAACCCATCATATGCGAAATTTAGATTCAATATAAGATGCTCTTATAAATGATATCATTACTCAACTCTAATGTTAAAATCATACAGTAATAATGATACTAATAATGATAATGATGATGATGATAACAATAATGATAATAATAATAATAATAATAGTAATAATAATAGGCCTACATGATAATAGTCCCTTATTATATACTTGTAGTAGTAGTAGTAGTGGTGGTGGTGGTGGTAGTGGTAGTAGTAGTGGAAGTAGTAGTAGTAGTAGTAGTGGTAGTAGTAGTGGTAGTGGTAGTGGTAGTAGTAGAAGTAGTAGTAGTGGTAGTGGTAGTGGTGGTAGTAATAGTATTAGTAGTAGTAGTAGTGATAGTGGTAGTGGTAGTGGTAGTGGTAGTAGTGGTAGTGGTAGTGGTAGTGGTAGTAGTAGTGGTAGTAGTAGTAGTCGTAGTAGTAGTAGTAGTAGTAGTAGTAGTAGTAGTAGTAGTAGTAGTAGTAGTGATGATGAAGGAGGTGGAGAAGATGCAGCAGTAGTAGTGTTGGTAGTTTAATGGTGGTGGTATTATGGTGGTAGTGGTGATGATGGTATTAATAGATGAAAAAACTATTATATCGAAAGACGATGACTAAAACATTTGTCTCCTACGTGCTCCTTCACCGTGACTATGATGACTGTTGATAAGCTAATTGGTTTTGTTTTAGCTTGTTTGGGAGAGAAAATAGTTTGGTGTATACTTTTACGTTACTCGTTATAGGTTCATTTATCATTCTCTATCTCTCTCTCTCTCTCTCTCTCTTTCTCTTTCTCTCTCTCCCTGACTCCCTCCCTCCCTCTCTCTCTCTCTCTCTTTCTTCTTTCCCTCTCTTTCTCATCTAAACCATTGTCTCACTAAGTATCCAATTAAAAAAATACGAATATAACTTCCACGGCGACAGTCTTTCAAGTATACATTTCATAATTCATGATGTGGTGAGTGTGTGCGTGTGAGATGCGTGCATACCTTTTGGTCATCATACCATAGATGGATGTCATTTCTTAAAGTCATTAATTCATTGACTAGCCAGACAATGCATCTTTAATAACCCTAATGCACGTCATGTATACAGTATGACCATGGACTGATGATTACGGAGACAAGTTCATTCTTCGGAATAACACGTTTTGATGCGAGTGATTTTCATTTGGGAAAAAAGGATTGCATTATAATAATATAGTAAATACAAAACTGAGTGTTTTTTAGACAGACATTTTAGAATTTACCATTTTGATCATCAAATTCATATATCGTATAAACATGTACGTACATTCATTGTCATGTGTGTTGTCTTTGTGCTTAGCTATTTGTGGGAAGTGTTCCCTTACGTGTTTTTGACCATGAATTGTGTTTTTGACCATGAATTTTGACCATGAATGAAGTGTCGTTTAACTACCAGTATTCTTCAACAATTAATCCACACAAATAATTTTATTTGTCCTTGTCTATGCGATTTTCTTTCTAGATCAAATGCCCGGTTCCTATTTTGAATTTGCTGCCCATTTGCGAGTTCAATATCTTAAATTTACCCCCCCCCCAAAAAAAAAAAAAAAAAAATATATATACAGTGCGTCCCAGAAAAAACAAAACCGAGAAGTATCGATGTTTTATCATAACTTAATCACAACCATAATTAATGAATGATACATATTTGGAAAGCTTAGAGTCTCTTCTTTCAGTTGATGCTACTCAGATGATGCATATTTCACGCATGAGTGATTAAAAGCAATTTGAAGGAGGGAAACCAAAAAGACATTTGGCGGGCGGTATCTGAATTTCGAAGAAAAATTCACATTTCTAGAAAGTTAAGTTTCTGCCCTTTCATATGACACCTCAACCAGGAAAAATGAGCTAGGAATAACAAAGTTCTGTTTGTTTAAAGTAGCCCTTACATTTTCATAATTTTAACAAACGAATTCGTTTTCACTGGGTGCCTGCCGTAGCAAAAAGCAGATTTGACAAAAGACTTAACTCCGTTTCGTTGACAATCAGCCATGCATGAAGACTCTCGTCTACGGCTGATTGTCAACGAAACGGAGTTAAGTCTTTTGTTAATTTCGTTCATTGATACGGCAGGCAGCCAGTGAAAACGAATTCGTTTAATAAAATTATGGAAATGCAAGCACTACTTTAAACAAACAGAACTTTGTCATTCCTCGCTCATTTTTCCTGATTGAGGTGTCATATGAAAGAGCAGAAACTCAACTTTCTAGAAATGTAAGTTTTTCTTCGAAATTCAGATACCGCCCGCCAAATGTCTTTTTGGTTTCCTTCCTTCAAATTGCTTTTAATCACTCATGCGTGAAATATGCATCATCTGAGTAGCATCACATGAAAGAGGAGACTCTAAGCTTTCCAAATATGTATCATTCATTAATTATAGTTGTGATTAAGTTATGATAGAACATCGATACTTCTCGGTTTCGTTTTTTCTGGGACGCACTGTATATATATATATATATATATATCTTCTCTGTAATGATGTTGTAGGGTTGAATTCTCTCAACTAATCAATACCTGGTTAGTTCCTCTTGAATTGAATCGTTATAGTTTTATTATCCACATGTTTTTGATAATTTATCTATAATCCGTCATTGGCGAAATTTAGGTGCAATATTTTAATGTTAAAATCCTACAATCATAATACAGATTCTATTAATGATGATGATGACCACCGTTAATTTTCTGTAACCCCTTCCCACACCTCTCCCTCTCTATCTCTCTCTCTCTCTTTCTCTCTTTCCCTCTCTCCCTCTCTCTGACTCTCTCTCTCTTACTCTCTATCGTTTCTTCTCTTTCTATCTCTCTATTTTTATATATATAAATATATCGACCACTCACTCAGTGTACCCTTTGCCCAATGCACAAAAACACATCGCTCTCAAAACCATTATCTATTTATTGTACAACAAAAACGATGTACTCCAAAATATTTAAATCTGAACACTAATTGTATTTCTAGGAATGAATAGGTTGCACTTTATCGTGTTTTTAACTCGGTCATGTCTAAAGACAACCAACCTAAATAGATTGAAATGAACCCTTGATAACGGAGGCCATCATCTTGATGTGCACCAACCATGTCTTTGGTCCTTCCGAGGGTTGGGCCGGTGGTACTCGTCAATGTTGACATTAAGAATATGGAGGACTTTGTGGACTGGAAGTCAAGAGTTTAGATATGGTCGTCTTCTTTTCCCCATGCTCCTGATCTTTTTCCTTATTCTTTCCCCCCTTCTCCTCCCTCTTCCTCGTCCTCTTCCTGTTTTTTCTTCTTCTTCTTCTTCTTCTTCTTCTTCTTCTTCTTCTTCTTCTTCTTCTTCTCCTTCTTGTTGTTGTCCTTGTTCTTGATGTTGTTCTTGTTCATGTTTTTGTTCCTGTTCATGTTCTTGTTCGTGTTCTTGTTGTTGTTGTTGTTGATGTTGTTGTTGTTCTTCTTCTTGTTCTTGTTCATGTTCTTGTTCTTCTTGTTCTTCTTCTCTTCCTCCTCATCCTCCTCTGCCGCTTCCTTCACATCCTTACGCCTCTTTTCCTTCGTCGTCGTCTTCTTCTTCTCCTATTGAATATGTGGGGGAGGGGTCGTGATCCCTCCATCCGCCCTACACATTTCCAGTGAAAGGCGTCTCCGTTCTCACTAAGATTACCGACCTGTCCTTTGTATTTGGCCTTCTTCAAATCTGCATTCTTTAGTATTTGTAATCAAACACGCAATGAAAGCCCAACCATTGAGACGATCGAACATTGTTATTGCCCATTTAGATAATACAATTGCCAGAGCTTAGTATTTGATTTTATGTGAGCGGGCGTAGCGACTAATCGACTTTTTTTCACACCGAGGGCACGATCATCCTGACAAGCTTTTGAGAAGATCTTGTGAAGGGGAAGGTGAAGGTGAAGGTTAAGGTTAAGGTGTATTAATATTATCAATAATAATGACACATGCAGCTAGCTGCGGTGGCCGATGTGTTACTTTCTTGTATTTTGCGAATGAAAGTAAATTGAAACGTGATATTCAGAAGAATAGAAGGGCTTGTAGGAGGTGGAATAATTTCTTTTATATTTTAATGGATGAGTGCAATGACTTTGAAAAGAACGCCACAGTTTGTGCCCGAGTCGGTTGCCATCTCTCTCGTAAGATCACGACAATCATGAAGATTTAAAAAAATGTCAGAAAAGCAGTTTAGGATTCTTCTTATTAGACACGAACTATGCTAGTTATCTCTCCAGTGGAAAGCTTAGATTAGATATTGAGAACAAGCAAGACGTGACCAAAAGTGGTTATAAACTTTCAATATAGGGTCACGTAAGACACCTTTTTGCATAATGTCTTTTTGGTACAGACTTTCATTCTTGGGTGGGAAAGAAATGGCTGGTGTTTTAAAGCCAACAGGGCCCACGCGTTCTTCAACCCCCCCCCCCTCCCCACACCCCTTAACCCTGGATACCACTTTGTAAGCACTTCGAAGGCTTCCACTTTGAAGTCTTAGTGGTTATAATTATTGACATGTTGTACCCCTAAGGTTCAATATTGTGGACCTTTCTCTGTGAATTTTTTCAAGGTGCAAATTTCTACCTTAAGGTGCTAGGGGTGCAATTTGAACCTTCCCAAATTTACCTTATTTACAGGTGTTTGTGATTGAGGTTTTACAGACGTGCATCAATCGGTTCTGATTTTATTTCACGTTCGGGAACTGAGCTTTAACATCAGCAGCCGAAAGGCGCTGACGACTCAACTTCGAACCGAGGTCCGCCAGAGTCGTTTTGTAGGCAACGACATAATAGAGAGGGGAAGGGAGGGAGATAGAAAGAGAGAGAGAGAGAGAGAGAGAGAGGGGGGGGGGGGGGGGCTCACCACTGGATATACTATACCAACTCACACGACATATATAGGTAATGCTACTAATTTGACAATTTAAAAATGTCGCATGTGTACAGATTGTGAACCATTTTGTCTGTGTTTACTAATCCATCTTCATCTTCCATACCTGCCGTTGCCATAGGTTGCACTGGTGAACAGAAAAATATAAAAAAATTAAGAAGAAAAAAGATAATGTGCCGTGGCGGAGTTAAATTCAAAGACTGATGAACATTCACCGTAAGAAACACGTTTTATTGAGATTCATGTCATGTATGTCAATAAAACAGACGCGTGAAGGGCTCCATGAAAGCACCATTTATATCCGTTGCCATGACTACATCATAGCATACTCCAGCATACAATAAACCAGATACATCATATTTTCACCTTGACGACATTTTAATCAACATGTCTAGGCCGAGATGTATTTCCTTCTCAATTTCAAATCGGTATTCATACCCAAGCCACACCTACGAATACGATCCAACACCGACGACATGCCGAGCAAATTACTACATTACGCCGAGTGTCCAAGAATCGGGCGGTTTGATGTCGGTAAGAGTCGGTTTGGCGGTGTAACTGAGGTATAAGGGCAGGGAACAGTCGGCCATATGGTTGGTAAATAATCAAAAACGTGATGATAAAATGAGAGATCACCGGCTTGGAGACATTATAATTTTCTATGATCAAATTTTACATGTATACTGAGTTTTAATATGTGAAGCGTTTAGAGATGGAATCATGTGACGCGCCGTATTGTTATTACTATTATTGTTATTATTATCACTGTTTTTGTTATTATTATCATTATTATTATTATTATTATCCTTATTATTATTATCATTTTTATTATTATTGTTGTTATTGGTGTTATTGTTATCATTATCATTATCTCTGGCTGCACTGGAATGTTCAAATTCGAAAACTTAAATCTCTCTCCCACCCCTCTCTATCTCTCTCTCTCTCTCTCTCTCTTACTCTCTCTCTCTCTCTCTCTCTCTTACTCTCTCTCTCTCGCTCTTACTCTCTCTCTCCCTCACACACACACACACACACGCACGTACACACACACACCGCCCTCATCCCTCCCTCTCTCTATTTATATCCCTCTTGCTTTCTCTCTCTCTCTCTCTCTCTCTCTCTCTCTCATATATGTCGTGAACTATATCCATCTCCGTTATGCACGCGATTAAAATACCGGGCTGTTCAAATAGGAATAACCAAACTGTTTTCATTCAAAACAACCTAATTCGTGCAGTGCTTTTAGGAGAGTTTAAAGTATTAAACAAACTATTCCATACAGTATAATGACATAATTATATATGCAAAAAAAAAATCATTACCATTTCTCTTTTTATGATATCTAAAATCATAATCTTGCATTTAAACTTTCAAACTTAATAAAACATTGGTTCTAGAAATATGGATTTTTTTTTTGGAAAGGTTTTTTGCCCCGAACCGTGACACTTTGCGAAGATTTGAGGCGGTTGGGTCCGTGCACCACTGACTGTTTGGCATCCGGGTCAGTTCGGGTTACGCGAACAGGGGACACCGTGACGGGTGCGTGCAATACGGGCTACAAAATGATAGCACCTACATTACAATCATCGACAGGGATATTAAATGTCCTCTTTTCATTCGTAATAAAAGCTCAAACAATAAAAGTTTTCCTTTTATAAGACAATATGGCCGACAACCCATATTTTGTTGACGCGTTTTTGGTTGAAAGCAGTAGCGGGAACCATATCGAAGTTTATACAAATCAATTAATGGGGTTGAACACTTAGGTATCCCTAAAAGATATATTGTCTGAAGATGAAATGTAAGTGGACTAGCTGAATAATGCACGTTTGGTTTGGGGGAAAAGAAATCATGGTAAAATCGCTTTGCGTCACGGATTTTGAGGTTTATGTCTTTGATTGGAAGCCGTCCGGAGTTCTAATCGCCGCGATGTTGTGGTGTTTTTCCGTAGGGTATCTCTCTGCAGATTTAGGGCGATAACGATAAAAGATTCGGTTAACTTTTAAAAAAAACTCTCTTTCTAATGTATTTCAAACTAGTCAAACTAGCTTATGTATGGGGTGATAAAACTCTCAGCCTCATCTTCGAAATCCTCGCGGCGATCATGTCAATGACATTATAGATTGTGGTAGCGTTGGCATTTCTGACGTGTTCTTCCGTAGATCTTCGGATAGTCAAAATTCATATTAAAAATTGGTTTTAATTTTGAAACAAGTCCGCAGTCTTAACAATTTTAATTTCACACCACATTACCCTTATCACGCAGAAGTATATCGCATTGTGAGAACGGTGATGGTTATTAAATCAATGTTAAAGATTATCATAATCCATTAAACCTCCGGGTGAACAAAGTGGCTGTTGATTTAGCCATCTTGCTCCTTGAATATACTAAATGGCTTAAAGCTATACAAGAACTGCCTTTAAACGTTGAATGATCTTCCATAGATATGAACATATCATGTGTCGTTTAATCATGACAGGTGTATCTTCTACATCTTCAGCCATCTTTACGTCCTCACTTCCTTTCATTTTGTTTGTAAAAATGAGCCTAAGCATTCAATGTCATGTCTGAATTTAAAATTCAAATCAAAGTATATTTGTAATGTCTCGAGTCCGACGCTAGGTGATTAGATTTTGACCAAGATGATCACTCTCAGAAATGCTAACGTTTTTTAGACATTGCTGCTGCTACTAATATACTAGCATGCAATACGTTTACCATGAACCATATTTGTCTTGGTATTAACAAATGATTATTTCAAAATATGATTTCCAAATGTGGCTGAGCAAGAGCATAATAAGTGCCATCTCCAACATGGACTGAAAAAGCATTACGAACATCTTTTGAATATATTCATGAATCTTGCATTCATGAATTCCCCAACCTTGAACAAGGCAGCGAACCCTATTCATTCAAGTAGACAAGGCATTATCGCAGTTACGACGCAATTACTGCCATTTTAACCTTCTCAAAACAAACCCTAGCCATAATGCCTGATTGCCCCTTTAAATTAGGCGAAGCATTCACAAAAAGCCCCAATGCTCCTGCGGACATTATGGCTTTCATGAATGTCTCCTACGCACACAGAACGGTCAGTAACGCCCGTCGTCAATGGCAAGAAAAAACAAGCTAGGCTAACAATCAGCCTGTTTTGTGAATGTCTTGCCGTCATCACATTAACTTCAGTAGCTATTGGATATTGATATCTGAGCTGCAACGCTTTTCAAAGTAGACAAACAAAATCATTTCAAACTGACTGTGTTGGTTACGACTAATGTAGCAACAACAACATTAGTCCCTATATGATACGAGAATGAAAAAGATCAATTTCATGGCCTACTAGTTCTAGGAAACTCAGTTTAAATAGTATTTGTTAAAATATTTCGATATAAAAAAAAAAAAAAAATTGGCGCACCCTTTCACGGTCAGCCAAGCATGACGCCTAGCTCAATCAGTAGTAGATGTGAAGGTACTTGGATAAAGCGAGGCTTTGTTTTTAGCTATTGAACACAGGTATTGTAAAAACGTGTCACAGTCAAACCTGTATTAACGACCACCTGTCTACAGCGGCCACTATTTGTGTTTCCCTTGGGTGGTCGCTATAGACAGGTTTGACTGTATATTAATAAACGATTCGACCATTATTACTCTAAGCTTCGAGCTTTTGGAGGTGGGCAAAGAATATGTATAAAAGAAACAGCATCAATATTCATATATTGGGTAATATTCGTTTAGAAAAACATAATGATAGGAGTTTTCTTGACGGTGATCATTAAGTGTTGATAAGTGAACCAATTGGCGGCGCACTACACATAATTTGTGAGAGGGTATGCAGAGGAGACATAAGCTTTCAATGTCTTCTGATACAATCTTAATAATGTTATATTTAAAAGTAATTTCGACAGATATTGTCTTTATACATGTAAGTATGAAACAATTCATTCATATTCGGAGTGTTGGCATATTTAAGGTATGGCATTATTTTACAAAAAAACAAAACAAAACGAAATAATTGATAGGTAGCCAAAACCGGAGAGAAGCAATACAACTAGATTTATGTATTGCGAGTATGTGATATTTATAAGCAATAATGAATTAGAGTCTGACTCTTAGACTGTAGATTTTGGCTCGTAATAAACGTAGTGAAGAAGGAAAAAAATCTGCAATGCAGACGATGAATCGAGTGTTGTGACGAAATCAGAACCCTTTGTTGACAGAAGACGGCGAACGACCGAGCAGCGATGATGTCCCGCGAACTAAAAATCCAGGCCTTTATTTATCAAAATAGCCCCCCCTTTTTTTCCCTTCTCCTTCTCTCTCTCTCTCTCTCTCTCTCTCTCTCTCTCTCTCTCTATCTCTCTCGCTTTCTCTCTCTCTATCTCTATCTCTCTCTTACTCATTGTTTTTTGCCTTTCTTTTTAAAGCTCTCGTGTCACTCTTCTTTTTTTCTTCTCTCATATAATTTTTTTCTTCCCCGTTTACGTTTTTATTTTCCATTCATCTTTCCATCGCTTCTCTTTCGTTCTCTCTCTCTCTCTCTCTCTCTCTTTCCTCACTCTCTCTCTCTCTCTCTGCTTTTCCCTCTCTCTGCTTGTCCCTCTATCTCCCCATTTTTCTTTCTAGTGAATGAGTGGGTGAGTGTTATGTCCCCAAGGCGTAGCAGACGACATTAAATCGAACCAAGTTCAGAGGAGAATGGACGCACGGTGGACTAGTTTTATGTTAATAGATGGTGACATTGACAGAGCTGTTATGTCTTAAAGGTGGAGTATGCCAACACCATTCAAGAATAGCAAATTATCACACCACGTCCCTCTGTAAATAGCTTTTGTATAGTCACTGCCCCCCAAAATGTATTAGTAGAGATATTAACTCCTTACAATAAAACAAAAAGGAAATCAATGTGGATTTATATAGCGCTTGATGCAAACATTAATTTTGTAAATACCACAGGTTACCCGGTCATCTGATTTATTAAGACACGCATCGTGTGTCACTTGCATATAGTTTTTAAAAAAATGCTATTTCTTCGGAGCAGACCTATCCACATTCTCCTTTTTATTTTTACAATCAAAATAAATGAACGTTGGTGAAAAGAGATTAGCATTTTGATTGGTTCAAGCGAAAAGGGTTGATGAGATTAAGATATTAAAAAGAAAAACAATGTGTCTCGGAAAAAAAATAGAACGATTTAGATTAAAAACACGGGAATTGCACTTCAAAGGAAACTAATATACTCTGCGGTTTCTAATAAACCGTTAATATTATATGTAACCTTGTTCCTTTAACATTATAATACCTCTTCACAGTTAGGGTAATACGGGATCTGAAACAACAAAGTTACGTTCGCGTAACGCTGCGACGCTTCAATCAAGGTTGACAAAATTGTCTCATTGAGTCGATTTTGACTCATTTAGGCGCGGAATAAGCAGGAGAAGGGCTCTCAAATGATACATTTTCTCGCTCGTTTCTGTAGCTGTCGGCAAGAACTGAGTACGTGTCGAAGGTCGGGGATTAACGGATGGTGGCGAAAGAGATTAGGCGAGATTTGAATCGCAGCTTCTACAGTGAGAGAGGAAAGAGTATGTGTCAGAGCGTAAGAAAGGGGAGAAGAGAGCTGATTGGAAAGCGCTTGGGAAGGAAATTCACTAAGCATGCTAAGAGAGAGAGAGAGAGAGAGAGAGAGAGATGGGGGGGGGGGGAGAGAAAGAGAGAGAGAGAAAGAGAGAGAGAAAGAGATAGACTGAGAGACTTAAATCGCAGCTTCTTCAGTGGTATGCGTGCGTGTGTGTGCGTATGTATATGAGAGAGAGAGAGAGAGAGAGAGAGAGAAAGAGAGAGAGAGAGAGAGAGCGAGAGAGAGGGGGGGGGGGGGGGTTCACTAATACAAATAGAGAGAATGAAAAAAAGAAGAACAATTTTACTGTGAGTAATGGGAGGAGTGAGAGTTTTTTTTTATTTTATTAAAAAGAGGCAATTCAATAGTCGGAAATGTATAAAGTGTCGATAAAAAGTCGGCATCCGTTACTCATCATTAAGAACAGATACTCCATTCATTTACAGAGTGTCTCAACATAAATGTAGCAATCTCATGTTATGTGGTTGAACCATCCTACTATTCAAAGCCAATATTTTGGTTTCTTCTGTTTACCGGTACCATTAGGCAAGTTATTTGGTTTATATGTTTTGGATGAAATGTTGCATATGATAATCGTTTAAACTCACTAAAATTAAAGTAGATATTCATTATTGAGAGATTTCAAATTTATAACACATTGTGTCTTTTTCTAAGTAGTTTTGCGATTTTCTCGATAAATCACTATCACTGTTATCACTGATTTCCATTTTATTGAAATAGGCCTAGTAAAAGGGTGATGGAAATGGCAGCCTGTTTTATCAATGGAACGTCGTGGCCTTCAAAAGCATCTTATTATGAGTGATGCAATCCCTTATTGGAAGAAAAACAAATCATATAAGAATCATTACAAAGTAAAATGTCGCTTTTGAGCTTACAACGTGAACAAAATACTTAACAGTGTGTCAAAAACGAGATCAACCGATATCTTCTTACATCTTCTTACATCCCGTCAAGATAATGTAATGTAGCAGAATTTACTTTAAAATCTCCCCAAATGTCATGGTCTAGAGTTGTTGTTGATTATAGGTCACAAAGATTTAAAATCATCATGAACGACAAACAAGTAATTAAAATCAGAATGATTTAATTCCCATATAGCTGTATATATTGAGAGCTTGAGGTTCGCAAAATGTATCGGTATTAGCGTTTGATTTTGTGACGATAGATGTAAAGTATTATCATTATGATTATAATGCTATTTAACCCGTTGGTATAAGCAATAAGAATTAATACAGACTTTTATATAAAACAATTTAGCTCTAGAAATCATAAACGAATTATAAACTACACTTTCGTCATGCTTAAACACGCAAGACGCAATTCTTTGGAAAAATTTCATTATTATTACGTATCCATTTCACTTTGAACATAAAAGTGCAGTACGTTTTGCGGTTTTTCTACTTGAACACAGAATGAGTTCACGTACGTGTATGTACTTTAATCAAGGTCTACCTGTATTATTATTTGGATTGATGTCCGTTATTTTAGTCAAATGTTATTCCAAAAAAGAAATGCTGTGCCTTTAAGATCATGCGTATATTATACAACAACCGATGTTTCTCTACGAATTTCTGTAAGGTATAAATTATTGTGAAAACTAAGGTCGGGAAAGTTACTTTCGTAACTGTATGACGCTACGAAAGATTCACTCAAGACGTTCCACTAAAGAAAGAGTAAGAGTTGCAGTAAACCGTTAACAAAATATGCATTTTAACCTGTTGATATAAAATGTATCCAAAATATATTCCCAATTAGTTTATAAAAAGATACTGAGATTCTTTAATGATACCTTTTGTTTGTAAATCCCGATTTCTATCTTCTTCTATTTCCTTACTATCACTGTTTTAATTTGTTTAGCTATGTATTTATTTTTGTGGTTTGTATCTTCTATCTGTAAATGATAGATTTGTGATTGTTATGTATGTTATTTTCTGTATTGTTTTCCTCACTTGTATACAGACTTGCTTTTAAAAAACAGCCTTGTGGATGAAGGAAGGTATTTTTTATAAAACATCGTTTTGAAAGAAATAAAACCAATAGGAAACGAGAAAATTTGGAACCCCGAATCCTATCTTTCCACCCCCTCCATTTCAAACTTGTCATCACTTAAATTTCAAAATAAAAGAGAATTATTAGGTAAACCTTGAATTAAGAAGAAATCAGAGGCGACAGGGACAAAACTCGTCATCTTGGAGTCATGGCACAAGGATTGGGGAGGTGGGGAAGAATATTAAAGTGCTTCCTAAACTGAGTCCGGTGATTCAATGAAGGAAATTAGAAGAGAAACGGGGTGATGATGAAAGAGCTTAAGCCTTAAATGAAGAGTTTGTTCATAGGATTATTACTTATTCGTCACCCAACACCCTCTTGCTGCATTAATAAAGTGGTCATAAAAATACGATACATAGAGATTTAAGCAAAGATGATACGGTCATGTGATCAGGACCTTAATCTCTAAACCGGTTCTTTATCACAAGCATTAAAACATTAAACCTCGTCAAATCTAGTTGTCAATGATTCATTGAAGGATTTGGAAGAAGCAACAAAAAAAAAAACAGAAGAAGGAAAGGTGTTTGTTAGATATTCATTCAGATCAGTAAATCCCATCAAGACAACATGATCACGTGACCTTTGATTTAGCGGGTGTTTGTTAGATATTCATTCAGATCAGTAAATCCCATCAAGACAACATGATCACGTGACCTTTGATTTAGCCGCGTCTCTGATTTCAGCTTCTTGAGAAGTGGTACGTAGTAACGCAATGGGATTCCACGGCGACTTCTGCCGGGATGACTACGGGCTAGAGAGAACCCCGCTCAGGTAAAGAGCTCTTTATGCCGCATGTGATTCAAGACTTCAAAGTCTTACAATATTTACGGGAGTAATACGAGTAGTCTCTTCACAGATGCGAGCTTGTGGGATAGATATGAGTTTAGAAGTGTCCTCACATTTGACGTTCCTTGAGCTTGCCCGAGGCTTAGCCGACATATCGATTTAAAAAGCAAGCAAACAGAATACCTAGCTGATATTGCAGTGGCGCGCGTCAAGGGATTATAAACACATCTTTCCATTTGACCAAGCAAAGAGTTGTCCATACATATTTTGATGCATACTTATGGTTACATGAAACACTTTTTTCTTCATCGAGAACAATCTTCCACCCCTGAATCTTCTGTCAATGTTCAAAATAATTCATGATCTACACAAATAAAAATGTATAACGATTGTTGATTTAATTCATCTTAATGTGTGTCTGACATTTCTGATCTAATGAAACTCTTGTGAACTATCATGGTCATAATTCACTACAGAAGAATAAAAACATTTCCCCACTTACAGGACAAAAAATCCAACCTTATATTAAAATGGATTTAATAGAAGCAGAAAAATAAGAGGGACAGGTTAATGAAAGTATGAGTAAAATCCGATAAAAAGTAAGAAAGTTATAAATTTGTAAAGTTGTCATCAATACAGCACGAATTGGCAACACTGTGACGTATCTTGCGAGGACCTCTCAAGTTTGCTCTATACAGAAATTGCATAAAATTTCATTTTCTTATAGTTATTGATGATGGAATAGATTTTGTTTTATAAAGGGGTTGTATAGAAACATATTTGCAATAATAATTGATTGATCGCAATTTCAGACATTCATAACTTTCTCATTTCCAATCGGATTTCGCTCAAACTTTCGCTGACCTTTAACATACCTTTGTATATACAGCTCTGTGTTTTTATATTCGAATGAAAAAATAATTAAAAATAATTTATGTCCATAATGTATCATCATTGTTATCAAGCCCCTTTTATTTGTAATGTAGTTTGTATTCCTTGCAATACAATAAGTATATGCCAAGATCATGAAAGAGATGGAAAATGACCTATTGTGGCAACCTTTTCGGGACCCGACCAAAAAGCAAGCGTGTCAGTTTGTAGCTTAGATTGTGACTTTGGACTACATTCCCCTCACAAGAGATCACGAAGTCATGAATAAGCTATTAATCAATCAATGTAAGTCATCAATGAAAAAATTCATACCTCGACTCATATTCAGAAAGTTTTTACTTTACCAACAAGCCTACAAAGAGACGTCAATCTGAAGCATGCCAAACTTTGAACTTGTTTGACAATAAAGAACATGAAGACGACGGAGTGAGAGGAAGAGGGGTGAGGAAGAGAGAGAGAGAGAGAGAGAGGTTGATTTTGATTTGATGGCGTCTTGGAGCTGCTCATGGTGTTCAAGAATGGTCACGTGGACAGAGTCACGTGGGTGCCAATGCTACCTGTGCGATATGCTAGCTAGAGCTTGCTACAACAAATAGCAATGTGTCGCCTGTTAAAAAGATATTCGATCTGCCTTCTTTTACCTTGTCGAACCAGCTGTTTAAATGGCCAATGTGTCGTGAGGAGATACAATTAAGAAGAGGGGACGAGTTAGATGCATGTTGACAAACCACTAAAGTAATTTTGCGATGTTTAAAGTGGTCGTACAGAATAAGCACAGATGCCGGAGTGCATGCTGCTCAAGGAGTACTCGGCAGGTCGTGCGTAGAGCGCCAGCGATATCGCTAAATGAAAACCAAGAGCTCCTGTCGGGCGATATCGCGGGCCTCTCTAAAGCGTAATTTGAATGAAGGATTTACTTAACCTACTTTAGGGGTGTCAAATTTTCACTTTGCCGGTTTGTTCACACTATTTACGTTGTGTTTTGGAGGCTCATGGGTGAAAGGACAGCCTTTATCTCTCGCTCTCGATCTCAACAACCTTATCGTTCCTCTGGCGAATGAAATACCTCGATTTGAACATTCTTTCTTTCCCCTTCGCCTGTAAAGAAAGAGTGAAGACTGGGACATGGGTGACAACATTTTAAATTAGTTTGGGAAATCCTAATTGTAAAAACTCTTTTAAATATTTGTCTCTGTATCCCCCTCTCTCTCTCTCTCTTTTCCCCTCTCCTCCCTTTCTCTATTCCGGTATGTGAGTACATTGTCTAAAAAGAATGGATGTAACTTTGACACACTCATTAGCGAGGACATTAAAAGAGATACGACACAAAAAATAATGATCTCGTTAAAATGTTAATAGATAACGACTTTTTTGTCACAAACATTAATTCATCTGCAACTAAAGAGGTATGTCATCATCCAATAACTATGTCAAATCAGGAGAGTTCTTATGATCCATCATGTTTTACTCTACCACGTAAATTGCATTTGGTCAAGCTGGCAAAAATGAATAAAGACGTTGAAGAGATGTTAAAGGTGCAACATTTGGACTATGGGCGATTTTTTTTTATATATTGTTGTGGGGGGGGGGGGGTGTCAAATGAAAAAAAAGTTTGAGCTCAATCAACCCTTCTCTTTTTTAGGTATCCAATCTTAATTAGTATACCTTTAACAAGTAATGGATGATAAATTACATGGTGTTTAAATTTGCGAAGGTTTTCCGAACTATGACGTAAACGTTTGGACTATACGTTGCAAAATCACTGGATAGCAATCCAAAGTAAGGGAAAGTTTCACTAAGGTATTGTGGTTGAAATTGACTGACGACAGTAATTCTCTAATTATTTGTAGGAGAAGAATCGCAATGACCTGGGGATTACCACATTTGGATCTCTTTAATTCGGCAGCTTTTTAATTAATGTGATTCAATTAATGATTGTTCGTTATACCACTACCCTGGTGATATGCTGATATCTTATATAGGCTATCTCTCCGAGTGAGGCCATGATTTAATTAATCATAGCATCATCTCTCCTCCTCATGTTAAACCACTCCCGGTCTTGTCCCACCTTACGGATACCTCCGCGTCTTCAGAAATTGTTTAATTACGTTACCCAGTCTGAGAAAATGCTTGTCAGTTATTCGATTATCATACACCAAACCAAAGAACTAAGGGATAGAGAGAGAAAGAGAAATATTTGCCAAGAAACTATGGAAAATGGCGAGTCTTGAAGATAGCTCCGACGGTATGGAGACTCCATCAGAGTGTCTTGTCACCTTTCCCTGTTTCACCCAATGTCATTGCTTCTGTCCTGGTTTTATCATTCGCAGAAAAGTACAATGTCCACGGTCGCACGTCATCGAGCCGCGCGGGATCGTCTGCTAAACGAATTTTGACAAGTTTGAGTGTTGATGTTTTCGCGCGCAATCAAAAGTCCGTCGGGTTTTCTCGCTGATCCCTTGGATGGGGATGATCTAGCTACTGTGTTGGCGGTACCAAAAAGAGCAAGGAAATGGTTCAGCGAACGATGGAACCCATCCAATGCCGGTACCACAATTCAAAAGTAGAGAGAAATGTCTAGGTCTGGGATGCACAATAATCTATGAAAGTGTTCCATATCATAGAACGCAAAATTATTCATCTTAATAAGTTATGCAGGCACTTTTCCAGCCATCTATCGTTCATCTGTATCTGAAATACGATTTTGTGACTTAAAAGTCATAGACACTTTATGACCAGTAGGTGTAGACATTGATAAAATACTCAAAAAATTGTCAGGGTGCGATTTTATTTTATCATTAATTAATACATTCATTAAGCCTGCTCAAACTGGGTGAATGTTGATGCGTCCAATAGACCTTACATAGATCTACTTCAAATTGTTAAATCAAATTTATATAGAATCATGGAATTGATATCTTACAAGTAAGTGTACCTCTAGTTTCCTAATTGTTGAAGGAAAGAAGAGACAGTTTGGACAGGTGGATCATGAGAGGGATGTTTGTAATTGTATAAATATAATATGTGTGGGGGTGCGTGGTGTGTGTGTGTGCGTGCGTGTGCGCGTGTCTGCGTGCGTGTTTGTGTGTGTGCGAAGGTGCGTGTTGGTGCGTGTGTATATGCATGTGCGTATAAATTATATTGAATTGGTGAATCAGGACAAAGTTGGAATGGTAAACTTTCGAAGCCTTGGCCTTCTTCAGATAATTATTGCTAAATGAAAGAAGATTACATCTTTTTTTAAAATATATATATTAAAAGCAAATCCACACAATAAAATGCAATAGTACAAACAAAATCATAAAAGTAGCAACATAATAAACAAACGAATAAATGACGTAACTCAACAAGAATGAGGTTGGTTCAATGAACTGAACGTGATACTTCTCAGATTCAGAACATCACTTTATGAGTGAAATTGATTATAGAGTCTAACGAAGCTATACAAAACCATAAACAATGTAAAGATAAAATGAAAAAAGATCGATTTGTGTCTACGAGGTACGAGTATTCTCATGTCTCTGATTATAGAAAGGATTGTGTCCACACTTGTTTTCGAGGGGGGGGGGGGGGGTGTGATTTACCGGCTTTAATTAAGTTTGGTTCATAGCTATTTACACTGAACATAAAAATTGTGTGTATTGATTACCACGTACATTTTTCTGTTCCAGTGTTCCAGATGACTTGAAACTAAGCTTTATATTGAATAATTTCTGAAATATTGTCTTCTTATTCCAATATTGCCGTCTTATAATTTAGTTGTAATGTATTCATTACGATGGGGAAAAGAAACACATTCTATGTTTTGCCATTAATTTTGTTGTGATTCATAATAGTAATTGTTTAAATCATTCACTCCTCAGTCGGAATGAGACCTATCACAAGTACATATTCACCGTGGAAACTTCGCATATTATGCTCGTTCCGACAATGCGACGAAATAGGAGAGTTCATGTTTTTTTTAACATGATGGTGTCTGAATGGAAAGACTAAACCCTCATGAGCCATGTTTATGTGGTGTCCGTGACCATGGGTCTGTGCAGGGTACGGAAGGTCATTGTTGTGACCTCCACGTCCCCATATAGCCATTTATTATGTGGCTAAATATGGGTGAGCATGAGTCAACAGCCAACAGTAGAGCTCTACAACATGGATTGACGAAAGTACAACAACATGATCGTTTCATGAATGTGTTCTCCATGTACTTTTCATCCTACCGTGTATAATGCATGCAAGCACCGGACATTATGAAGTTAACTATCTCACGCATGTCGCATTCAGTCTAGAAACTACAAAATAATTATATCATGTTAGCAAAACTCTGAAGCCTGGCTGCAGAATATACTTGAATGCACTATGATAACACTAGAGTACTTTTAAAGGGAATAGTAATGATGGAATAGAGGCCTACGTCCCTTGATTTGATGAATGCGGTATAACTGTCAATGTGTTGAACATGAATCGATGATGAATGGACGTATCTTTTCATGCAGAATCATGACAATACTGCCTGCATTTCTATTTTAGGACTGGTCTGGGAATTACAATATGTAATGCCTGTTTTACGATGCGCTGAATCCTAATGGAGCATTGATGATTGTATTAATTATAAAGTGAAGTCATAATTATGTATGAAAGGCTGATTTATCAAGATGCGGAATTTTAACTTAACAAAATTTCTTTAATGGAAGACTTAAATCATAGGAAATAAAGCATCAGCCACATCATAACTCATTGATTTTTATCTTTTAAAAACAATTGTGGACATTTGCAATAATTGGTTATGAATATACATCACGGTCCTATATGGCATGTAATATCGCCTATAGTGGCAAAACAATGACAGATGAAACTGAACAATGTGAGAAATTAACGGATTCCAAAAATAATGACATCATGTGTTTTTCATTTTTTTAGTAAATGATATGTAAGTATACTTATTTCGTGGGCTTATTCCGCCCTTGCCATTAATTATAACAATTTGAGGCAGTGTCTACCCCCCTCCCCCCTCCACACACACACACACACATGACCCGCGCGCCCGCCATCTAGAACATAAATCGACGTCCCCAATCATATACGTACATGTATTTTTTTGTTTTGTTGCTCTAAATAACCTATTAATTATATAGCCAGACAGAATGATTTGTAATGTGAAAAACAAGATTGTGCCGCATTATTATTGTATTTATACGTCCAAAGTCCAAGACAGGGGGGGTTGTTCTGGTGGGAGTGGAAGTTGACCCCCCCCCCCCCCCCCTAATAATCACAAATCAAAAAGGTAGAATCACACCCCTGGCCCAGAGGTAATATTTGACTTGACATAACAAGAAAATTATGTTATGGATATAAGTTTCAGACTGAACAAAAAGAAAAGAAGAAAAAAGTGTTGACAAGAACTGATATAATTTATAAGGGTTATTTTTGCTGAATAAACCATGTTTTATAAATTAAATATAAATTATTGTTTCTGTTCATGTTTTCACCAAATTTATATCTTTTAAATACTGCACAAATTCATCGTGGCCGTCCTATTAAAGTCAGCTCTCGAATATCCATGATCACGGCAAAGACACTACAGAAGAAAGTGGCATACACACGACGTGAAAGTCAATATTCAGTCGAAATACCATCATTCGAGCTAGTCATTTCTTCGTCTGCCCCCTTAAGGTGCTTTATAGCTTGGCCTACAATACACGGTGCATGCAAA
>JAVYIG010011711.1:0-58671 GCA_035222895.1 Strongylocentrotus droebachiensis | reverse complement strand
AAGGGACAAAGTGTTCCTTAGCCTGGGAAATAGGCTGAATAATGGCACACGAAAGCAGAACGCACTTTTGCTTGATGAAAATGAATAGGGATGCACATGCCCTTGTAGTCGGTCAACAGACATAAATCTTTTCCCGCGTTTTCCCAAGACTTTATCCTTATTTACCCCCAGCTAGCGGCATGTGTAGGCCTAACTTTCCTACGGATTTTGACTTCAATTTTCATTCTTTCTTGACAGGTAAGAGGTGTTCTGTTCTGTCCGACTCTTCTCTAATGCCTCAGTCACACCTTATCGTATTTGGCTTGCGTATTGCTGCGTATTTATGGCAAGCCGTTCTAACATTTATTACTCTTTCTTGATATCCAGAATTGATTTTAATGTTGTAAAGCAATGGTAATTCTTGATATCAAGAATTCGATGTCTTGATTTCACGAATTCATTTCTTGATATCCAGAAATAGGAATAAATGTTAAAACTGCTTGCCATAAATACGCAGCAACACGCAAGCCAAATAAGCAAAGGTGTGACTGAGGCATTGCATTTATCATATCTTGCGCTTCACGAAGTGTTCGATATAAATCCAACGTAGAACGCTAAGGACAGCACATTGACTCTCTAAAGAAGACATCATATTTTAATTTCCCTAAAGCTGAGACCAGAAGGATGAAGAATATCTTTACAACAGAAAAAAAATGATATAACACACTTAACAGACCATGCAGATGAACAGAGACTACGGGTTGTATGTGTTTCATATGTACAGATGTATGCATTTGTATTAGGCAAACATTGCAATGAAAGAAATATGGGTTTGTTGTCATGGAAACAGGTGTACAGTTGAGACATCCGATGCTTATGGTGCATCGAGATAAGATTGACTATGAGATCAAACAAACCAACATGATGCCCTACTCTATGAAACTAAGTAGCGTCCACGAGAGTTTAAAGACATCCATCTCCCATCCCAACCCGCTTGGACAAACAGGATACATCCGAAATGATGTTGAACCTAGTTCCTTATTATTTGCAGGCATGTGCGTGTGTTCGTGTGTGTATGTGGGTGGTTATTACAATAATTATTCTTATTTATTCGGCACCCCAAAGATAAAATACAATGAAAAACAGGAGATATAAAGTGAGAACAAAAATTAATGACTCTGTTTCTCCTGCTGCATTTCCTGGCGTTGCCTGGAAGAAAACAAGGAATCTTGAATTCCCATGACCCTTGGGCTTTTCCCACCGACTCCTAGTGGGCGTTTCACAAAACTTGTCATCAGTGACAAACGACAGTTTTTGATATAAGCTACTGAAATCCTTGCTTCTGATTGGTTAGCAACAGATTTGTCACTGTTTTTTGTCATTTGTCACTGAAAAAAGGCTTTGTGAAACGGCCCCCTGGAAGCGCAACAGGGAACGCCACGATCATAAAAACGAGCCAAATTAGATGAATAATTGAATATTAGATCAATAGATGAATATATAAATAACTAGACATATAATACTTGTTTGGAACAAGTATAGGTGGGCTGGTCAACTAACATTTGAGACAAAATAGAGCAAAAATAAGCGACATACTGCTTACAAATTCTTAAAAGACAATATCATGTAGATTCATAACGTGAACTAAATTCACCTTCTATAGGCATAACACGCAAATTATGAAGTTTTTGACATGAGGCCTTTAATCAAAATTTTCACTATGATGACGTCATCAAAATGAAAAATGGTTATTACTGCGCTTGTAGAGAATTGTCTTAGCTACAACATATCGAAATTTTGAAGAAAATTGATCAATATTTACAGAGATACAATCAATTGTACATAAATATGCTGACGTCATAATATGCAAATTCGTATTTTGAGTTCCAAGGCCATTGTGATGATGTCACGATACACTTAATGGCCAAATGAGACATGGAATCATATTTCCGACTCATACTCTATCTTAATATGAAAAAAAATTGAGGATCCCGGTGCATTCCAAAGAGCTATAACGGATTTTTTATAGGCATGTTTTTGCCCATATATGCTATGTATTAAAAGACCTTGGGCGCACTGACATTTATCTTGAATTTACGCTCATCTTGTTAATAATGGTCATAAATAGATAAACATGGAATCAAATTCCTTGAAAAAATATGAGAAATATCATGAAAGAAAAAAAATGGCGATTCTATGTTTGTTAATGGTGTTACGCGCGAAAACGCGCGCGCATGCTCTTACGCGCGATTTTTTATAAAATGCTTAAAATGACCTGAAACGTATGCAAAATAAATTTGAGACGATTTTGAGCATTTAAACATTTTGCGCGCGCATTGACGCGCGGACGTACGCGCACGCGCGCGTTTTTTGACCTGAAATTGACTGGACTGATATTGACCTTGATCATAATAAATATGAATGAGAAATACCTTTTGGTTATGAAGATACGATCAAGAGTTTATTTTCAGAAAATTTCACAAAATGGCGCCTAGATGACGTCATCAGTCAAGGTCAAGGTTGAAAACGTTACCGTGTCTTGTCCATATGCCTATACATATGTGTGCCAAATTTCAAGTGATTTGATTTAGACAATTTCAAGTTATCTTGCTAACAAAAAAGTGGCGAGAATTAAGAAAAATAAATAAATAATAAATAATAAATAAATAAATAAAGGCAATTTTAACAAAAATATAAGGTGGTCTGTATTAGATACAGCCCACCTGATTAATTAATGAAAACAGAACAATCAACTATTAAGAAGATTTCCGTTGAATCATAAGAAATCTTGAGTTGCCTAAGAAATGAGGGTGAGTGGCAAGTTTAGCCGCATCCCTGTCTGAAGTAGGGTTGTCTTTGATACTATATCACCAAGGCAGACTATGTATGTAAAAGAGAAAATCATAAACTTTGCAATCATTTGAAAGATACAGCCGAAGAGATCGAAAGTCCATTCTGTAGAAATTATCAAGAGGGTTTACGAGAGGACCACGAGACCGACATGTTTGTATCGTGGGCCATATGCCAATTTTCTCATGCTCCGTTCAGATATGAGAAGGTGAAACGCGGCGTTTTTTCGTTTTTTTTTATTGATGACGTAAACGTTTTACTTTTTTTTTTATCTTACAACACAGAGTTGAAGAGAATAATGGTATGACCTTTTGTTGCCCGCAGGTACTATTCATGTACACGTTTTTAAAAAGACCGCTGCGTTTTGGCGGCGGCTTACTGCGTTATATTTGAACAAGCCTTTATAGGGTTCACAAGAACAACATTGTCGGTCAGCTGGTCAGCCAATCTCCTGGGACGTCTCAGATTTGTAGTCATCCTCTGGTCGTTTGGGCACCACTGTTGAAATTCTCACAATGTCATGAAATTTCGTTTCGCATTTTGCCATCCTTTAAAATGCACGATTAACATCATGATTCGCCAGTATTACAATGGCCTCATCACCTCAGTTTCAATTATCTTTAAGTTATACAGCCCACCGTCATAACGGAAGCATTAGCATAAAAACAAGAAAAAGAACATTTGGAATTTAATTTGAAATTCAAGCTAGTTAACTTCAAAAATGAGAAGCCTCGTAGCCAAAAGAGCACGAATAAGCGTTACACAATCATACAGTACCTTTAGAAAATATCACAAGCTAAAATTCGTTTCCTACCTCTAGTCACAAAAGTCACGTATGGCGATGATTGTCTTTTGACTACGTGACTTTTGTGACTACACGTAGGAAACTAATTTAGCATGTGATATTTTCTAAAGGTACTATTTAAAATTCTAAACGACGTGACTACGAGGGAAGGCTTCGGCGGATCTAAGAGGCGAAGGGGCACTTTCCCATTCTTTATTCAAGATAAAAATGCTGAAACGATAATGATGTTGGTAATGAAATTCCCCCTTTAATTTTGATCATTCTGAAGCCGCCCCTGAATATGGGGAAAGTGTTTTCGCTGTTTAATGAATTTTATTGATGTAGATTTCACAAGAATAAAAACAAGAAAATGTGTGCCTGGAAATGTAAGATTAAAGTCTAGTGATGAAGAAAAGAAATGATGAATATTGAGAAAATACCTAAATGACGTTTCGCTGAATATGTAATTTTAACCCCAAAAATATAGAAAAGTGTATAGACCCCCAATTACAGACATAGAAGGATAGATATACCCAAGGGATCACAAACGGTTCATCCAACGTTCAAGAAGTTTTTTTTTTGTGAGGAGAACCTTTAACATCCAAACATGCCTCAGTCAGTCTGGATCACAAGTCTACGATCCAGGGCTTTGTTGTCAGTATCGTCCGTCTATATCCATAAAATATGAATGGGTTTTTAACCTCGGACGATCTATATATTTTGTCCATCCTTTATGATATCCCACCATATTTATCATTAGGTATTACCGCTGTTTTGCTCCCCTCCCCCCCCCCCCCCCCTCTCTCTCGCTCTCTCTCGCTTTTGCTCTCTCTACCACTCTATCACTCTCTACATGTATATCCCTCTCCCTTTCTATCACTCTATCTCCCTCTTTTTCTCTATACACTGTGAAAAGGTTGGGCAATATTTTTCCAACACTTTGCCCAACGTTGTGCCAATAGTCAACCCAACCATCTATTGGGCAATATTTTGCCCAGTGATATTGGTAAACGTAAGTACCCTACTTCACACGTGTATAATTGTTTCGTATTTTGACCAACAGCTTGGTCAAGATTTTCCCAACAAGTGGGCTACCGTAGTCGGGCAGTTGAAGGGTCATATCTTTGCCCAAATGTTGGTCAAAATACGAAACAATTATGCACGTGTGAAGTAGGGTACTTACGTTTACCAATACCACTGAGCAAAATCTATCACTCTCTTTGTGTAAGAGGCAGTGAGGGTCTCGTCCTAGACAGAGCCATCTTTACATCGAGTTTGGCCAACTTCGTTTCAGTTGATTACAACATGGCGTATATTATCTTGTTTTGTGCTTGCCCAACAGAGCAACACTCGCCATATGTAGCCAAACTTGAACTGGGCTGGCCAAAACTCTCGCAATCAATGGTACTGATTTTGGACAATCGTCCTAGATTCCTAAAAAGAAATGAAATACAAAAGACAAAAAACAAAAACCGATGTTGGGTAAAATGTAATCGTTGAAGCAAAATAAAAAACATTTGCTGGGGGAAATTTACCCAGCATAGTAGGAATTTTAGAGCGTAAAACTGAGTTAAACTGTAACTATTGGTAATAATTTCTTATTATGTGGTTTGATCAGATTTAATATGATTTATTCATAAGTACAATGGATAATGTAGTCTCGCACAGAGCATGCTTCTGACGCTTTAATACATCATCATTTATAATTTACCATTTGTTTATGACAAGGCAGGGGCGGAGCTACAGATGCAGCCCCCTACCTCTTACACACACACACACACACGCACGCACACACGCGCGCGCGCACACACACGCACACACGCACATACACACGCACGCGCACAAACACACTATGCCAGTGCCTCCCCAAGAACTACGAGAGTGTTACAAGGAATGATCACTAAGTTTGGATAAGAGACGTCGTAAGTAAACTTAACGTCTGATGAATTTGGGTTGCAATTCATGCTCACGTTTTTTAAATTGTGTATTAATACGATACCACTTCAAGTGCAAGATCATTAGTAAAAGTAAAGGAAGTGTGTGTGCGTATGTGTGTGTAGGTTTTGTGTGTGCGTGTGTGTGTGTGTGCGTATATCATATTTTCCTCGTAGGCCTACGTAAGTGCTTTTTAGGTGCCTTGGTAATGGCTACTCTGCGTACTGTGGATAAGACGGTATTAAAATCTTCGGGGAAAGCATTAATCTGAATTTGCCACTGTTGACCCAGGTGAGCTATTTCTGGGTAAAAAAGACATTCGTTTAATTTTGTTTAAAGGAAAAGACCAGTATTGGTAACGCCCCAATTTCAAAAAATGAAATGGAAGCTCTCATTACCAATCATGTGAAAGAATATGTTTTGACTAATACATGATGATAACAAATTTGCCGGGAAACCGCCTACTAATTCATATATTTGGTAAATTTATCTCTCTCATGGTCGTGTGAGAGAGATAGGGTAGTCCCATATACATCTTTCTGTGTATAGTGCTTGTAACTTTACGAAGAATGGGCCAAATTTCTTATCATTTTGATGATTCCAGAACCTTGCAGATGCTAGATGCTAGATGATCAACCTTTTCTGATCGATTCCACAACGTTTCTTTCACAATGCAATCGCATGACCATTACTGGTCTTTACCTTTAAGATTGGTAGCTCGGCTAAAGCCAGATAAATAAATAATACATTTATTTGAATGTGTATCGTCTTTATATAACTTTGGGATTGGGCTTGTTTGTAAAATTGATAAATAATCGAAAGTTTGAGTAGGCCGCTTACAATGCTTCATCCGTTATCCCTCCTGTACCCCCCCCCCCCCCCCTCTCTCTCTCTCTCTCTCTCTCTCTCTTTATCTGTCTCGCGCTCTATCGCCCTCTAACTCTCCTTCTGTTCATATCGCTGTCACTCAATCATTCTTTCCCACCGACAACCTTATTTACATACATTAAGCTGGATGTAATCGTAATGTTTATCATGTGTCATTGTCTATTAATAATATACAAATATTTGAAGCGTGGGGAGAAGAGGACACGTTTCCGTAATGTCGCGGAGCCCCTCTCCTTTCCACCCACCTTCCTTTCATTATATTTCTCTCTCTCTCTCTCTCTCTCCCTCTCTCTCTTGCTATCTATCTGTACACACCTTCATAATTATACATGTACATTCATTTATTGGAGGTTTATTCAGGCTAGGCTATTAATTTACAATTACATTTGAAGCGGGAAAAAAGATATCTCACTCTTGTCATAGCAGCCCATCCCTCCAAACTCCTTTCCCCTTTCTACCATACACTCTCTCTCTCTCTCTCTCTCTCTCTCTCTATCTCTCTCTTTTTTTTCTCTCTCCTTCCCTCCCTCCCTCTCTGGCCCACCACATTCCCTCATTTATGCTCAGCGTATGCCCATCCACGTAAGCCTATATCGAGTTACAATCATAATTATTCCAAATACGTTCTCATCGCTCAATCATCCATATTTATTCATTCCAAACGTCTTTCAGCCAGACAAGAAATGTATACAGATGATATTTACCCTTAATGTCATAATGATTATGATAATGGCCGAAGGTTATCAAATTGTGGGGATTAAGCTGGACGAGTTATATCGCCTATAAATATCCCCCTTCCCCGGCAACGCTGAATTGGAAAGGTAGTATGTAACATAGCAACCAATATAATGTCCAGATGATAGAGTGTGCTAATGACCTTGCGTGCTACAGTGCTGTATAGGGATCGATCGATCTATGATGAACTCTCCAATACGAAGGTTTATGTGAAAAGTAGGCCAACAGGAGTTGTCTAACATACCATTTTCTTGTTTATATAAGCCTGGTTATATTAGGCTGTCTTGATCATGACATTTAATGGAATTAAAGCGATGTTATTGTTTTTCAATAGTTTATTAAAAAATAATTTTTCAACAGAAAGAATTCGACCTTAATTCAACCTCTTGAAAATAATGGATATACATGTTTTTTCTGATTCGATCAAGGTTTGAATTTATGCTGTTCATACAAACTTGATTCAAGATTTACCCCATCGCCTGAAATTCCGTTGAGAATGAAAGTAATTTTTACAGTTTAAGGCTGTTATATATTTCTTAGATTTCAAGGATCCCCTAATTAACATGGAAATACACTCGAGAAAGTAATATCACGCTGTTAATTAACACTCGAAGGAACACATTTATTAATGACACTGCTATATTCGTTACGAGTGCAAAATGAAACAGGTGAAAACTTATTGCCAATCCTATTTACAACTATTTGTTTACCTCTACCACACGGACGCGTGCAGACATTGTCTCTGTTCTCGTCTTTCTTTTATCCCGTTTTCCCTGCCACTAGCGCTTCTCTCTCTCTCTCTCTCTCTCTCTCTCTCTTTATCTCTCCCCCTCTCTCTCTCTCTCTCTCGTTATCTTTATCTCTCCCTCTATCTCTCTCTCTCTCTCTCTCTCTTTCTTTCTCTTTGTCTACGCCTCCTCTGTATTTTAATAAACTCTGTTATCTGGACAACGGTCACTATATCCTATAAAATATATTTGTTGCAGGATGAATAGAGAATACGGAAGAGAATAGGTAGGCTATTTATATAAATACTGAAAATATTTGATGAATAAAGGAATAGGAAGACCATTAAAATTTAAATATTTCGACGAAAAGGGAAAATAATGACTTTCCTGGGTATTTAGGGATTATTTAATGACTGCATGAGAGTTTGAGTTCGTTCACACACAGTGTTTAACACCGTGTCCATAACTATACATGATTAGTCATTATTTGCAGGGGCGGATCAATAATTTTTGTTAAAGTGGCCATAATTAGCCAAATATCTGAAGAGCAAAGAGAAAAAGAAAATCGCACCTTTTTTTTCTGGTGCATTTTAGGGTCAATACGTTGAAAGGGTGCTCAACTGAGGAGCTTGTCAATTGAAGGTATGCTGATTGAGATTTTAAAAGGGAACTTGAGGGCCGTTTGTGTGGACCCCCCCCCCCCCCCCGCAATTCACCAGTGATCATTAGTACCACTTTATCTTTTTGTTATCAATCCTAATTATTTTCTAATTACTTCAGGCCCAAATTAATATCATTTGCGAATGCATGCAAACATTGCCACTAATTTCCTATAATTATTTAGAATTGAGTACGACATATTAAGGCCTATGAAGATGAAACATCAAAAACAATTTGTGTTTTTAAATAGCAAAATCTTTGATATAAAGAAATCATGTGTTAAAGGCCGCATTTCAACTTTCCTAATTAAACATATGTGAGAATCCCTCTCGTGTGTAACTCTAACGACCATCATAACCAGGATTATCTCCCAAAAAAAACTACAAATTCAATTTACAAAATGTCAAAAAATATCAAAAATTTACTTGCCTTACCAAAATCTCACACGTATACTCAATAATCATCATGCGATAATCATCATGCAATAATCATCAAGCTTGTAATAATCATCTATCACTTTTGTGATACTCTCACCTGTTTTCAAATGTTTATTATGTTGCTATCAGGTCATTGCTTCTCTCTCTCTCTCTCTCTCTCACTATTTGTCCTTCTTTCTCCTTGACCATTGACCTCTTACTTTGTTATCGTGCAATAAATTGTTATTGATAGCGGGAATGTTATCAGTTTGTAATTAATAATACCTTTTTACAACATCTTTTCAAATGTTAAGTGACATTCATTACCTATCATTTTATCAATGTAAAGCATTTCATATAATTTGATATATAATTCAATATGTTTTATTCACAGTCGCAATTTGTAGTTACAATGTATTTAAATCTTTGTAATACAAGTATAATTCAGTCTTTGTACTGCAAAACATGTTCGAATAAACCTTTATTTAATTGAATTGAATTGAAATAAACTGTCAAGTACCAACAAACGTTCACGAGATGAATCGACCCTTACACATTAAAACAGTATGTATGTACACACACGAAATGAAATAAACAAAGTACAACAAAATTACTTTACCTCTGGTCATTCCGGTTAAATCCAGAGCTGGTGATTAATCGTTGTGTACTACCCGTGCCTAACGTCCTTCACTGTTATGACAGCCGATAGGGGATGCTTCAGCGAGGGAAGAAAATATAGCGGTAGTTTGAAAATAGAAAGTATAGCGCTTCCACTCACCACCGCGGTAGAGTATGGATAGGCAGAAGATTGCTGCCAAAGCAGCCAGTTTAGCCAGCTCCTGCAATCGATTATATTTTCCCAGGATCCGAAAATAGACTTTACCTTCCTAAATGATCTATGAGAGTATGAGGGCATAGCCAGAAGCTTGGTAAATCCAGGCACTGCGCTGGGAGGTTTTTCTTTTTATATAGTCGATGCTCGGCAGCCCGGCCAACTTTGACGGAGCCTCGACTGTGGCGGACTCTCCTACTCCCACACTCAATGCGCATTTGCATAAGCATGTGCCGAGAATAGCAGCAGATAAACTTGTGTGTAGAGAGAGAGGGGGAGGGGAGAGAGAGAGAGAGAGAGAGAGATCCAAGGGGAACGATATATGGAAATAGGTGGACACGGTAATGAGAGAGAGAGAGAGAGAGAGAGAGAGAGGTGGCAGAAAGAGAGAAAGAGAGAGAAGGGAAACGATATATAAAAATAGATGGACACGGTAATCAGATAGAGAAAGAGAGAGAGAGAGAGACGGCGAAGAGTCCGGCTTAAATTATATATACATATTTTATCACCGATGTATATGAGCAAAAGGTCTATTGATCTTTGATAAGAAAAGGTAATTGCATGTATGAAAATTCTTCAAAGCCGTGTATAATAGCATGCAGTTATTTATAGCTCTGCCGAACAATGGCTGACGAAGGCGAGCCATGTGTGAAAGACGGGTATTAAAAATGCCAGAACTGAATAATAAATGCTGCAGGACATTTCTACCATATTTATTCCCATAAGGTCATACAGCAGTTTGCTCTAGTTAGTGTGGGTGTGGGTTAGCGTAGGGCGGATGTTCGTGTGCGCGTGTGGGTTAATGTGTGAATGTGTTTGTGCGATATGCGGGGAGTTTGAAACCAGGAAAATGTTACAAATTCGATTTTAAATGCATGAGACCTTTTAATTTAACACAGAAAGGTCCCCTGAACTGCATCGGCGTCCGCATTTGGCAGAAGGATTGTGGTGTGAAGATGTAGCAAAAGATATATATGATGCAATCCATCATCATCATTCCTGGAAGGCGCCATGGTATTTAATTTCATTCCATTCATCATCACCACATTCTTATTCCTCCCTCCCCCCATGCTGGAGTGAGCATCCAAGTGCTCCCGTTGTCATAGCAACCCATCCTTTACAGGAAAGAACACCGGATGGATGCATGCATTGTATCGGGGGGGGGGGGGGGTGAGATGGGAGCCATTGATAGAGTCTCCTTTTAGTTTTCTGCTGTTAATATGACTTATCAACTGGACGTGTAGCTTGAAATCAAATACAATTATGAAATAAGTCTGAATTCTATGTGGTCTTACTGGTCTTATGTTTTACCTAACTCATGGCAGACAACGTGCTGTATTAAGGGGGTGATGACATAATTGAGTCAGTAACACAGCCTTTACCAAGGCATGGAAAGGGCACTGGCAACATAGGGGGCCTATATTTATTAGGTGGATGAAATGCGTATTCAAAATGCCACCGAATATGAGTAGTGGAAGGCGTCCCATCGCCTTCTTTCCTCTTCATTTACTCCCTACATTTCCTTACCTCTCATTATTTCTCTCCCTTTTTTGGTTTTGCGATGGGGGGGGGGGAACCCCATGCCTCCCCTTAGCTATGCTCATGCAGCGTACCAGGAACCATCAAGTTTCCTCGGCGTAAGACCACTTTTCAAGACATTATTGTAAAGTCACCTTGGGTTAACCTGGATGGCTTTAATTAATTAGGCTTAACGGTTTTCATTTTTTTTTATATACCCATCCCTTGGACTTAAAGAAAATGCTGGTCCTAAAAGATGCTTGGGTTTCAATAACCCTTAAAGTACCTGCACCATTTGAGGAAAACCACATCGCGTTTTCTGAAGATCATACAATAATAATTTCTCTGTATTTAGTCTATTCTTACCTTCGACTCTTCGCTGTTCTGTGAATTAATGTCAACACACTTTTCATAATTACTCTATTACATTATTCAATGATATGAAGACTCCGATTACTACAGTATAAACAAGGCCCTTCGCATCACTTTATGTTTCTTAGATAAAAAGTACAATCTTGCAGAATGAAGCTACTCTTTAAAGAAATTTAACGAAATGGATAGTTTCAAAGCCTGAATGATTTCTTTTTTTGTTTTGTTTTCTTCTTCTATAACTTGATTGTTTGCAAAAAATAATAAGTGCTGCACATCCGATCGCTATAGTCAAGCCGATTAAAGGATTGAGAAAAAAAAATAGTCATAGTTTGATATCGCTAGCTTTTATACATTTTTCCGTTAAACTTTAATAATAATAATAATAAGCCCATAGGCAAAATTGCAGGTCTCTATGCGTTTTACATCAGAACAGAATACAGAAGCAGTGAAGTGGTGCACTGGGTTCATAATTGTGAGATACTACATTCCCTACTCAACCTAAATCAAAACAGTCGTCTTTTTATACCTGAACCAGTCTTATATTGAATTACAAGACTATCAAATTTAAGGGCTGGCCATTCCTAGCAACAAGCTTTATTTGATTTAAGACAGAAAAATAGAGAGACAGCATACACACATTGTCATAACGTAAATGTGTGTATTCATGTACAGTACAGTATATCTAATTTGTAAACAAATTATTCACGAAAGCTTTTTTTTGGTTAATGTACATATGAATGAAACCGATATATGTTTTAAATTATGGATATGCATAAGGTAATCATATTGACATCAATATGGCTTGGGCAAAGTCGGGCCGAAATTAATTCCCCGAAATACAAAAAGATGGGAATTGATTGATGAAACAAATGGTAAAGCGGAATGAAATTTGATTACATCACATTTTGACTACTGGAGCTCAACAATTGTCTTCATATCATTAAAAAATTAATAGTATTTTTACCTCTTTCGATTTCCGTTAATACCTTTTTGATCTAGTTCTGTTATAAATCTTGTTGTATGGCTTGTTACAGTGACTAACTCACAGGAACATCTGTATTACTGGACTAGGAGGGGGTCTTGCTATACAAGCCTTTGGTCCGTCGACTAGTTTGATATATATAATCTGTAAAGCGCTTTGAGAGGGCCTTCGGTCGTGAAAAGCGCTGTATAAGAAGTAGCTATTATTATTATGATGATAGTTAGTCTATCACAGCTTTTTGTACACAAATGAGGCATTCGAATGAGTACATTATACGACCTATATCAGCAATTGGGTTGAAGCTGTATGAATCTATAGTTATAATCCGTCGGGCTGAGTACGATAGGTGCATAAACAGCCTCATCAAGAGCTGATAAGTCCTGTATAAATGATCAAAAGAAAACATGCACAATTGTTTTAATATAAAACGGAACTCCTAGATCCTTGTTATTTCATATTTATAAAAAAAAATCATTTCAAGATTGTTTCGTGTCATTATCGCTGGACAGTACTGGAAACTATTGAAACTATATGCACGCAAATAACAAAAAGATATGCTAGTTTATACAACACCTACGTGGATCCTTGTCATTTGATTGGACGATTGTTGGACATGATATTCAATAGATGGTATATTGCACGGTCGTGCATTTTTGGTTATATGCGCCGTGCATTTTTGGTTATATGCAGACTGCGTACCTCTCTGCTGCATGTGCGCGTATCCCTGCGTGTATCTGACGCGAAGGCAATCTACATGTAATCGAGAAGGCTTGACTCGAACTTTAATTTATCTTTATATTAAAGGAGTAAAGCATAATTTGTTGATTAACGTTCTATTAGGTCTTCTTCGATGTTGTATAAAACAAATAATGAATGTTTTTCATTCGTTTAATAGTGCAAATATGTTCATTCGTTGAAAGATTAACGTTAATTCTATTCAACTCGGCTGACGCCTCGTTGAATAGAATGTTAATCTTTCAACTCATGAACATATTCGCACTATTAAACGAATGAAAAACATTCATTATTTGTATACTAAGCCAAGGAATGATACGTGGACACGTTTAACCACCAATCATTTGATTAAAGGGACCCAGTAACTTTGTCTTAGATCCTTTAAACAAATCCTTGATTTAGCTCAGGCTGCAATGATAATTATAAACCTTTAGGTCAGTCAGGAACCCCATGACTTTTACAAGCGGATCGCCTGTCTGATTATCAAGATATTTATGATTGAAAATCGAAATCAAATCTTGCTTTGCCAAACGTTTTTCACAACACTGCAGTCTATTGTGGAAAACGAATATGTTAAAACCGGTCACTCAAAGGTTTTTACTTTTTTTGAGGCACTTCTTGATAATTTTGAAGCGCAATTTTTTGTTCAGGGCTTCGATATTACACCATATCACAGACACTGATAACACGTAGGGCCGTGCATCTCAGATTTAACATTGTTAAACGATCCCTTTAAGAACCAGGAGTGAGTTGTATAAGAGTAAATAGTATTGTCATGGATACGTCACATCATGCTCGTTTTCGTACTTACGTCCCAGATATCATAGAGTATTTCATAACCTTATTGTTTGGTAATCTAATTTCACCCCCAGCATTTATTACACCACGAAAACGCTACACTCTGTATCAATATTTGAGTATGAATGAATAAATAATAAGGAATGTGCTGTCGTTAATCTCAATTATAACCCCGAGAGACAGACAGAGCTATTTTTAGACAAAGATATTGATTTTTATTATCACAATGACTCTGCTCGTTTTCTCATCTTTTTTTTTCTTCAATTCTCTTTCGGTTTGGTTATTTAAAAATACTGTGCGTGCAAACACTGTCTCGGCAGGAAATTCTAAGCTCATACAGTTTTTGCAGCCTATGCAGTATTTTCCCCCCAAAGAAGGCAGTTTGGAAGATGAATTGATATATAGCTAAGCTAATTACTCATCTAATCTGATTTGGTTCGTACAGTTTGTTCATTTATCCCGCAAGAGTTGCCATTGTTAATGTATGGGACACAAAATGTCCATATTATACAGCTTTTCCAACCTTTGCAGTTATTTCCACAGAAGAAAAAGAAATAAGGAGTTACACACAAAAAATTAGCTCCGTAATTATTTCTCTCATCCAATTCCTTTCTCTCTCTGGCTCTCTCTCTCTCTCTCTCTCTCTCTGCCTCTCTCTTTCTCACGCACACATACATATATAGTTATGTATACCTATACTCCACAGTATCTTAACTTGACTGAGCCTTAAGTGCGAAAATGTGTTACACCATTCCGTTCTCAACCGATTTGTGTGTGTTTGTGTGTGCGTGTTGAGTACCTTTTTTTAAAAAATCTACTTCTCCGCATAACGATATCTTCTTTTTGATTATATATACATGATATATGTATACATTCAATATAATAGGAGTAATATATTAGGAGTATGTTCTTCACTTTACTTTTGTTTGGGTTTTTTTCGTTACCCATTTACCATACATGTATGTACATTGACACTATTGAAGATAAAGCTTATCAGCCACTGGCAGGCAGCCGTTATTAGCGATAAAGGACATCTATTATTAATATAAAGTCAACAGTTTCTACTATCATCATATATGCTCTATGATATACCACCTATAAAAGAAGTCTATTTTTAGACCGATATGATTTGTATAAGTGGTGTCTAAATCGAGAAACGTGTGCACTTTGAACCTCTATATAGATGTTATTGATCTGTATTTGCTCGAGCCTCGAGGCACTAATTCTACATGCACTACACTGCAGTGCTTCTCATACAGGTATGCAGAGGGTCCAAGAACAAAAACCGAATCCGATATATGCACAATTTAAATTTTGACTGACAAGTAAATTATAAATCAAATGTTTGCCACTTTTAGGGTTTAATAACTAAGAACGGCGGTCGTAAAACGCCGCGCAGATGCATACATCTTTTTAATATGGCATCTTAAAGGTACTTTGTAACAGTGTTCAGATGAGAGTAAATGGTGCTAATGTAGTGTCTTCAATACTAGATGTACAATTAAAGATCATCTGAAAGTTTGAGTGAAAACGGACCATTATTAATGATAAAAATTGGGGAAAACTGATGATATAGATTCCTTAATTCTCCCAACTGTATTTTGTTACACTTTTATTACATTTTAGGTATTATGTTAATCGTCACAAAGCAATGAATTGGTTCTATATACCATTCCAGGCGTTTAAGTGTTGACAAAAAAAAGCCTGTCTTATGTCTTATTTTAATGGAAAAACGGTTGGGAAAAATTCAAAAATGGTTGGGAGAATTTACTGTAAGAGGGTGTCGCACAGTGACGCCTTTAAAGAAAACCAGAAATATCTTCGTGGTTTGAGAATCTTTTCAGAATATTTTGCATGTTAGAGGGTTAGTACAGTAGAAGGAATATAATAAGTAACATTTCATACAAAAATTACACAGTTTTTTATCAACCTTCAACAATGTTACCGAGTCACTTTAAAACTGTATAAGGACTCATAGGTTCTTAGACTCATAAGCCAGAAAACATCCTTGTACTTGACAAATTCAGAGTATTGTAAAGAAAATCGTGCCACGTCCGCCACGTGTAAAGGCTATGTAATTTCTAGGTACATCTGTAGTTGCAATATAGCGCCACGTAAACGCCTTGTAAGCCAGGTAACCAGCACGCAACGCCATTTAATGCACGTAGGCCCCTGTAGCAGTGGACAGGACTTGACTAAACGCTATACAATTATGAACATTTTATATTCCCTCTTTTCATTACAGTAAACACCACGTTGACCGCGTAACGGCCACCTATTATGTCAGAATTGACATGGAAAAGCGATGTTCTAATCCCGTTTCACAAAGTGGCCTTTGGTGGCGCTTTATGATTCACATGACAGTGTGTTCAGTAGCATTTGATCCTGTAACCATGGTTACAGTAGCGTATAAGTCACAATTTACTCATCCTTCCTGTCAGTATCACGAGTGTGTCCATTAGCATTTGCATGACGTACGACTGCGTCAGCGATTAGCGCGGCCTTTGACGTGCCATATCAGTGTGGCATCGCATAACGTGAAGGTAAAATCAACAGTGTAAGCGTTGCTTTTATCTTTGTCATGTCAGGACATAGATTCACGCAGTAGAAATGGCGCCTCGAGAGCATTAGGTTGGTTTGGCCGATTTTTTTGTTTTTTTGTTTTGTAACGCACTGTACACTTTTCCGCTAAGCACTATAATGTTTAAAACAGGAGATGGCGCAAATCAATTTTGATTAAAAACAACACTAAAAGCTGAGCTGTATTTATTCACAAATTGCATTGCCGTCCAGCTAGTGGTGGCGCTATACTACTATTTCGTAAAAACAATATTGACCGTTAATAACTTAAAGTTCAAGAATGAATATCATGAGCTCTTATGAACTGTTTTAATCTCTGACAACAGATTTCATGTTTGTTCGTACCATTCTGTGAAAACATTGTAAAATTTAAATTCTGAAACTGAAACTGAAACTGTTATACTTCGACAGAACTCTTTGGTTTCAGACTTATCAGGTGATAAATAACAATTTAGAATAATTTAATTTTAAGCAGTGGAAATATTATAGCATTAAAAAGAATGAATACTAATAATAAAGTAAAAAAGAGACGAAATCTTTCGTTACATCTTCTTGAAAGCTCAATATGCGTCACATTTTTTTAGGCACAGACTGAAAATCTCCCATTACCTAATTAACACATGTGTGCTTCTTGCGATGAGATTAAATTTAAAAACCAAACATAAACAACAGCCAAGTGGCTCTCATTTCACGTTAAATTTGCATGTAATTTTATTGATTTTACACTGATTTACAAACATCATATGATTAGGCAATTTGAAAAAATGAACACTACACAATATTTTGTTTTAATACATGCAAGAAAATATTCTAGAACTGTGCATCTCACTAAAACAAACGCTTAAAAGATTATTTTACAGAAAAATATATGAACAACATATCAAACGTCTTGTTATTTGGTCCCGAACAGTTAACTTAAATGTAAACACAGGCAAAAGTCTCATTTTAACGCAGGTGGCTTTAGATGCATTTCAAATGCTCGTTTCGTTTCCCCCAAATTTGATCAAAAACAAACAAACAATCGCACAAATAAAAACACTGTTTTCGTGCCTCAACGTTTAATGGCAACGTGTTCTGATAGTTTGCAGTCGATTTAAATCTGGTATTAATTATCAATGTTAAATCATTCAGATTCCGTACTCAGATCGAGGATTACATCATGATCCCGTAATATAGACTTTTCTATGGGTTTCTAATGGTCCCACATTCCATATTTCCTATTATAGCCCATCGGCTTCTATTGGTAAATCGACCCGGGTAGGAGAACCAGTGATAAGCTGATAATCCATAATCGATGTTGGCAACTGTCTACCAATAGGTATTTTCTAATCTCAATCACCCAGAATGTTAACGGCAATATATTTTATTTCAAGACAAATAGAATTATTAAGTACCCTATCAAAATAATATCCTCAATTCTGAAAACAACCAATACAAGGTCTCTATGACACTCCTAGGTGAGTAACGGAGATATCCCAGTAAACCGGCAGCTAATGAGACCTACAGCTATTGAGACCGACAGTCTACAAGACCGACACCCCCCCCCCCAACCTATACCACTCGGTCTCGCGGGCTGTCGGTGTCGTACGAGGGCAGTAGCCGTAACTGCCCGATTGCAAAAACAATTCTGATGGTGTAGTTGTCCGGAAAGTAATCTTGGGATAGTTGTCCTGGGACGGGGTAAACATCCGGGGATGTCTTGAACGGATGGTTACAAATCCCCAAAGAAGTAATTATCCGGTTTGTAGTGATCGAATAATGACATTCCAGGATGTATAAATGTCCAAAAACCTCAAGGTGATGGTACTTTGTTACAAACGTTGGTCCGCGATAATTTTATTCGGACTTCCTCTGGAAAATCTTGATCAAAGGTTCAGCTCCTTCTAGAAAGGCACGGCGGAAAGGCCTGTCTCGGAAACAGTAAACGTACGGAGTAATCGCGGACGAAAAGGATATCATGACGAAAGATCCGTCCAAAATGATGATGTAAACCGTTTTTGGCAGGTCTGCAGTGACAGCGAGGATATGCGAGATGATTGTAGGTAACCAACAGATGCAGAAGACACCCACGATGACCAGGGTGGTCTTCACCGCCTTCACTTTGCCTGGCGTGGCATCCCGTGGTCCGAACAGCTTCTGGACGTCAGCGATTCTGCGTGACTGGTGTATGGCAATCCGGAGGATCTTCAGGTTTAAGATCAAGAGAGTGATACAGAACAAAGTTATAGCAACGGCGACAAAGTACAGAATCCCCTGTTGCACCGGGTCAGTGTAGTGCACTCCGCTGCAGCGTATAGATGGTGTATCGGCCGACACGGAACTGAAGATCCCAAACGCTATTCCGATGATGATGACGCTTGCCACCCAGGAAAGCCCGACGAACATGGCAACTCTTTGGGTCGTTATAAGTACGGCGTACCGAAGGGGTCTGGTGACTGCAACATAACGGTCGGTCGTCGCGGCGATGTAGTGTAGGGCAGAGATGAGTCCAAACATGTAGGATAGCAAGGACAGAGCAGAGGTGAGCAAGAAAGAGCATGTGGTTTCTTCACGACGGTTGTACAGCTCCAGCGGGATGGATAGCAAGCCGGAGAAGAGGTCAGTAACTGCAAGGCTTGCGAGAATGTAGTTTTTGGGAGTTTGCAAAACAGGGTTTTTGTAGACAGCCCAAATGGCGAGACCGTTTCCAACCAAAATGACAATTACGGTGATGGTCATAACAGCAACAAGGAATTCATGCCGCAGAGATGAACTATCGTTTTCAAGCAGTGCATCAGAATTCATTCTTGATGTAGAATTCATTTTGGTTTTATGGAATGCTGCTTACTTCGGAAACAAGCGCACTAAATGGAAAAATGATGCAATTTGTCGTTACTAAAATGATTGGACAAATCTACTAATACTGATTCTTAACTCGATGTTAAAGACGATGAGCGATTAAGCTTTCTTGGATCCTGGAAGTCTTGGGTTCATCCCCAAAATCCTAAATGTGCCATCTATTTTCAAACATCCCGTCGGCTTGCATTTCAGTCTTGTTTTCTTCCTCTGGTTGCTAACTTTGGTGTGCTAAAATAATACAGCACACAGAACAAGAAAGGCGCACGCGATCAAAACGAATCCGAAAATCGAACCTCAGGAATCACAATATGCTCTCGTATTATACAACCGGTCCCTATTAATGCTTCTCCTGCAATTATCTACACATTGTTGAAATTCTTTTTGCTTTCAGTCAGAATTCGTAAAGAGACATCAAACAGTATAGCTTAACACTTCTGGCAGCAAAAAGATGAACGAAATGACTAATTTCGCAAAAGTTGGAATCGGCCTGTTAGTTAGGTTGCTCTTCCTTCCCTGTGCCTGGAGTCTTCTCAGATGCGGCTACAAAAAGCCTGCGTCATGTAAAAGTGTTGTACGGCATCCTTTGCGAGAAAAGATTCTCAATGTTTTGTTCATTCTACGTAATCAATATTCCATATTGATCATCCATGCTCGTGCATATTTCACTAGATATTGGTGGAGCAACAGTTCAAGTATGAAATAACCATCATAACCACGTCGTGGTGTTAGCAAGTTTGTGTGAGTGACGCACACAAAATCGCCTACCATCGCCTACTTACATTGTATACTTTAGAGATAGTGAACATCGAATATCCTCGCATGTATTACAATTGTAAAGTGTTTTGGTACTCTTTAAACCCATCTGTTTACTCATATCTCAAATCGAAGTTTCCATTTATCTAATTCCATGATGATATCGTAGTGACACAGCATAATACCTCAGTCACACCGCCAAAGCGACTCGACTTTTATTATAATTCGACCCATTCATGGTAATGCAGTTTTTGTCCAATCTGTTGTTGGTCTGGCTGGTGCCACTGGTGTTTGACCAATGAAAGAACTACGCATTCTTTATATTATTCTTTCTTTTCCTATCAATATCAGCATGTTCTCAATCTGGACCATGCATACGTTTCATTCGATTTAGTGTGCATAAGATGGTATCACTCAGTGTACTTCATTCGCTCGATGTTTTAGTTTTATTCTTTACGCAAACATTTTCCCCATTTTGACGTGTGTGTTGAAGATTTCCAGGTTGCAGGGGAGTGATAGATCTTGAAAATTTAATGGAAATAATTCGATTATTTTGCTTTTTATTCCATCTCTGCTTCCGAACGGATACATTTCATTGAATCCTTGATATAAGTGAGAAAAATAAGGCCAAAGGGGAAACGTGTATCTATACCAGAGATGAACATAAATGTAATAGGGTTGGTTAAAATGTCTTTCTTCCCTAGGCATAAGCCACAACCATAAAATCTGTCCACGTATTAATTCAAGATATAGCATTACAAAAAGAAGACGGACCAACTAGGCAAAATCCTTTTTTCTTTTTTTCTCAAGCACTCTGATTAGTAATATATGTGTTGGCAAATTTGGAAGTAGGCCTACTGTAAATGGCCCTCCCCCTCTCCCTTTAAAAACGATTTACACGTTTAAAGATCAAGTCCGAGCCATTTGCATTTTGAATTGAATAAAAAATGAAATTAAACAAACAAAATTGTGAAAGTTTCATCAAAATCAAACGAAAGGTGAGAAAGTTATGGTATTTATTTGTTCACACAATGTAATGAAACGGTGATATGTATCACATAGGCTATATGCAGGATAGCAGGACATATGAAGGATATATTTCCCATACATATATATATTTTTTCTTTTTTGATACACTTATAATTTTGTTACCCTTTCATGCTACAATAAGTTACAAAAGTGGTGATTCTGCCCATATTCCATGAAGATTCAAGCCATGTTTGATATTCCCAGAGCAGAAAATTGATAGTATAGTATTAATGACTGCTTTGAGAGAAATAGTTGTTTTGATACGCTCAAGGGAAGGTTACATTGTGCTATTGCCCGAGGCGTGCCGAGGGCAATAGCCCAATTGTAACTTTCCCGAGGAATACAGGAATAGTTAAAGTTTATGAATGCAATTTCGACCGATCAGATGGCTGGACTTTTTAAGTGAGGTATATAATCTATTTTATTTACCTCACTTAAGAAATCGAGCCATCTGATTGGTCGAAATTGCATTCATAAACTTTAATTATTCCTGTAAATTTCCCGGTAAAATTCCAAACCCATGTAGTAGTTCTAAAAAATAGTTCTAAAATCCCAGTAACCATGGTTACCGGGAAAATAGTTCAGTCTTGGTGAAATACCCATAGGTTTACATGTTAAAAAATGGTCTGAGCGATCGAGGAAACCGTACGTGTGCGAAGAATTGGTCGGTAATTTCAATACAATTGAATCTCGATCGTCTTACCGACAATTTTATCTTGCATTGTTGACATGAAGACGAAAATAAACTTCCAAAAACAACATCTGCCGATAGATCTTGATCTAAGTTCGTGCCAATGCATTGCAAAAGTAAAAGAAGGGTCCGTTTAATGGAGCTGCCGCGAAGCATCCAGCACGCAAAGCCGTTTTCAATCCATTTTAATGCATACATAAGAGAAAACTACCAAGTATGTTAACAGTGTGCGATGGCCGAGCGGTCTAAGGCGGTGATTTTGGTCACATCATCGTTTGAACGCAAGAGATCGAATCCCATCTTCGTCAAAAGTGTTTTATTTTTTAGTCTACTCTCAAAGATACACTCATAAAAAACAACCGTGCAGATAAACTAGATAAAGGCCAAGGTGGTGTCATAAGTTGACTCTTCTTTTTTTCGGCATATAAAAGTATTAATGACTGCTTTAATATTCGAGAAATAGTTGTTTTTATACGCTCAAGGGAAGGTTAGAAATGTGCTATTGCCCGAGGCGTATCAAAGCAGTCATTAATACTATAATATTATATACAAAACGGATAGAGACAAGTGAGGGGATTACATCATCAACTCACTAATTTGCACAAATTGTACAGTGTATGCAAATAATTGTATACAATGTATACTATGCCTATGTATTCCAAAAGAATATTTATGTACCATGTGAACGAAGTTTTCTAATAAATGAATACAAACACATACAGCTGTGGTCCATGAGTAATATAGCGCCCTCACTTGTTGAGAGATATGTATATACGAGCTTGCTCTCTCCTTTTTTCACACTGATCTTCAAATATTCTTATTATTTACACAAACCAGTAGTTGAAACAAAACCAATTGGATACTTTTTATTTTATTCCACTTTGTATTTTCATTAATTATATTTTGGTTATAAAGTATTACTTATACAGTAGGCTTGCGGGTGCACCATGTGAGAGAGACAAGCAACATCTAAAGTAGTACTTATATCAAAATGATTTAAATCAATCTTTTGGGAAAAGTGAATGTTCCAATTCAGAAAAGACCGAATTTTAATCATTTCAGTCCAACAAAAATGCAACCACCTGCGTACTTGTAGCGGTCAATTGGGTCATTATTTCTGCAACACCACCCCCCCCCCCCCTTCCCGCCCTCCTCCCCGAGGAAAAACAAACGTATAATCAAGCCGCATAAATGACGATTACTTTTTAATATTTTTCACGCCATTAATGGAAATCACAACCACATAACGGTGGTATAAACGATAGGTTAAAAGTCAACTTCAAAAACTTGAAAGTTGGTATTTAGAGACACGTATCTTAATTCTGTCAATTAAAATTATTTATGTTAAGTATTATTAATTCCAACTACAACTCTATTACCATTACATAACTCATGAAAGAAGTCTATATACGCCGCTTAATGCATTCTGGTTATTAAGTATTTGTATAATACTTTGAATGAGTCTGTCAATAATAATAATAATGAAAAGCGCAGCCATATACTATTGCGAAATTGTATGATTTGCATATAATGAGAAATTTGATGAATCAACAATTATTCTTTAAAAAGTTGACGCCAAACAAAACTCAAAATTAGCTTCCTTCTTTATTTTTTCTTATATTAATCACATGTCACGTCAGGTCACGTGCTCAATCCAAAAAAGGGAATGCATAACTGACGAACGATTGTGAGCTTAATAAAATGAAATATAAACATGATAAACATCTAGCCATCGTCTTTTAAGATGATGCTTAGTTCCTTCTTTGCTCAAAACCTAGTTACGTATATTCACGAGAATGCAATATGATTTTATTATGATCGTACCACAGTTTTTCGTGTCGGCGTCCAAAGTATTGGAATGTGTATTGGGTTGCACGCTATACTGATGGAGCGTAAAGTCAGGACACGTCACTCATATTACAATGCAACCACAGTTATGCGTTTATATGAGACAATAATTATTTCGCATAAAATGATACACAAATCTTATTTGTAAGCGTGACGGGTTTCCCATTGTTCTTATAAGGTCAATGCCGACCAAATATAATTATGGTTGCTATGATTATTATTCTCACAGGCGAGTCTCAGAACAACACGCCCCTCCCTCCCCTCTCCCACCTTTCACCGAATAGACTATCGCAAAGACTTTCGAGGAATCAAGTTAATGACTTTAATATCCTTCTGTACTGCTTAAAGAGATTATGTTACTATCATCATCCTCTCAATATCTTCTTTCTGTTACGCCTACTAAGACAAATTAACTCACTTGCAATGTTTTAGACTGCTATCAAAACTTTTCTATTTTCAAAGTAATTATTATTTGTTGTAGTGGAATATCATTTGATGTAATTTAATTAGTAATTTGTATGTAATAATGCAATTATCTATAATTTATATATAATATTCTAATAATGTAGGCCTTATTTGTAATATTTATTTAATAATGTAAATTGTATGAAGGTAATAATGTAAAACGCATAGGCCCGAATTCACAAAGGAGGTTTGTCGACAAACCGAGGTTTATGTGCGTCATACGACGCGTTTCGACGCGTTTTTACAAACCTTGGTTTGTAAAAAACAAAAGAAGGTTTGTCGAAACAAAAGGAGATTTGTCGACAAACCTCCTTTGTGAATTCGGGCCATAGAGTTTTGTCTGCGATGATTATTATGCGCTATATAAATCACAATTATTATTAGCAGTAGTAGTAGTAATTTGGCTTTCTGGTGTTCGCTTATTCGAAAAGGTGATGTATAAGTCAAGGTTTATTATTTCCGATTGTGCTGGATAAAATTCCATAATTCCATAATAAAAACAGTATACATCAACATACAGTAGATATAAAAGAAATACTACTTAATACTTAATAGGAATTCGGTTGCTGCATAAAAACCCTAAACAGTAAAAATGTTCACTCACATTGTATCTACTTTCCAGTGCCATCCCCCGCCCCTACCTGATGCCTACCCCCCCCCCCCCTCCATAACTGAACACTTGCAACGCCACTGATGTTTCGTATTAAAGTGAAACAATACCCCTGCCTACGTTGAATGAACTTTGTATTTTTATATTACTCCCCCATACGTAACTATGTCAAAACAAGTGAACTTGAAATCCTTGTTTTTCTTTAGGAATGCAATGTGATTGTATTGCTTTTTTTTCTTTTTTTGCTTCGTTGTTGCGTTCGTTCTTCTTGTTCTTCTGTTTCTTGTTGTGTTATGTGTATTTTGTTTTATTTTACCTTCTCCTGTTATAATGTAAACTGTGTTTTTAATTCCATTATGATGAGTCTTAACGAGTAATCAAACAATAAGGATCTTTTATGATAAATGAGGAATTCTTTTCCAAAGAAGCTAGTCCGAGATAATTATCTTATAAAATAAAAGGAAATGCATAGTGCCTCCCCTCATTCTCTCTCTCTCTCTCTCTCTCTCTCTCTTTCACTCTTTCTTTGCTTTTCTCCCTATATAAACATCCCAATTCCACGGGCTCATCAACCACTCTCCTTCTTTGTTACATTGCCATCGCCATCATGAGTGCCCCTCTTAAGATCGCTTTCCTCTGATTATAATGACCATTCATAGTCTCTTTCTCTTTCTCTCTCTCTCCTTCACCCAAACAAATCAAACTTTTGAAAGCCCACTATCTCTTTGCTTGGGCGATTCCCTTTCATAATGTGTATGTCTACGAGTGGTGCTATGTGTGCATTGGGCTTTAAAGACCCGTCTTTATGGCGTATTATACGCTCCCGTGGTTTGTTACCGTCCCTATTCATTCCTGGTATTTACAGTGTGCACTATCTGAAGCTAGCATTTGCTTTATGACGAGAGCCAGCAGTACACACGATATATACGGGTCTAATCTCCACATTCGAGCTCAGTGCACGATACAGGCATTCTAGACGCAATAAATATGGGATTTTAGTTAGCGGTGCTTTTACCTTATTGGACTTAACTGCATAACAGCAAGGTAAGTTACGTTAATCCTATAATGAAATATAATTTCATCGTCCGAGTTTTGTTCTGTTGAATGTCGAGTTGTCGAGTTGTCCGACGAGGCCGAATCGTTTGTTTTGACGAGTTGAATGACTGTTTCGTTACATTTATTGGAATTTCTTCTTCTTCTTCCTTTTCTTCTTCTTCCCCTTCCTTGTCCTTCTTTTGTTTTCTCCTCTTCTTTCTTTTTAACTTCTATATATTTTTTTTCCTTGAGATTGCATTATTATGTTACAATAATAATTAAAACATTGTATTATTTTAGTGTTGTTATCGTTGATAATGATGATGATAATGATCTTAATTATAATGTAGTCGGTGTTTGTTCGCATTTATCTGACATACCAACAGACTGAAATGTACCGACATACCATTGAAAACACTTCGAAAACCTTCTATGTTTCTTCTCCTTTTCACTCCTGGCTTATAATATCAGAGGGGTGGTATAATGAGATTGCCATGTGCCTGAAATAGAAGAGGTCTATTCAATTGACCCTTTAAATTGTATTGTGTAGGTCTATTTAATAGTCAGAATGTCTGTATAATCTTTTAGATATATTTAAGTAATATTTTGGGATGTCTCCGTGTCTTGTTGATGCTAAGTCAGGAAATATTTCCGATAGCCAAAAGTTACCTTTAAGTGTACGTCACATGTTTAATAGAAACAGATGCGAAAGTTGGTATCACACCAACTGGCGCGACATCGGTTTAATCGGCAAGGGGCGGGGCACTGATCTTCGAAGAGGGGTCATATCATCACCCCCCCCCCTCTATCTCTCTCTCTCTCTCTCTCTCTTTCTATCTCTCTTTCTCTCTCTCTCTCTCTCTCTCTCTCTCTCCTTCTCTAAGTCTTACTAATTTCTCTCTCATTCTAGTGCCGTAGTGGAGGTGTCGTGGTTACGTAGTTTATTCACTTGACCCTCGATTCTTCAATTGAGGGTTCAAATCCTAGCCCGGCACTAAGGTCCGGGTGAGACATTCATCCACATTTGCCACTCTCCACCCAGGTTCAAATGGGTGCCTGGCAGTTATGTGCAGCGGGGTAATAATAATGATAATCACTTCAGGAAGAACAGCATTGATGCTGATAAAGGCTTCCCTGGGTAAACAAAATTATTATTATACATTATTCCTCATTTCACTCTTCCCACTCTTCTCTCTGTCTCCCCTCCTCTTTCTGAGTCTTATCATTTCAATTTGAATGGGACACATGCCCCTCCGCCCCCTCATACGCTACGCCAATGATTACACCTGATCAAAGAAGGGCCTCATTCCGATAAAGGTCAATAGCTGTCACTCAGAGAGGTTTGAACCAGTTACTAATGACTTACATGGCCTTTGTACACAAGTTTGGCTAAGGTATGCACAACATATCTACACAACAAACACAACAGGGACCCAGCTTATTCGATGTTGTCGTATCATGTTAACAATAACCAAAAAATGATAATAATAACAAACAATTAACGTGATCTGCCAAGTGTATCCTGAATTTTCGTTTTTGTTTGTTTTGTTTGTTTGTTTTCTATTACTATCATTCTAAAATAATATAATCCCTTTATACACACCTTATCACGGTTCATGTATTTTTGTTATCATTTTCGTAGGGAGTGGCTTAATTTAGGGGAGCAAAAACAGCCCAGTCCCCCCCCCCCCCCCCCCCCCTCCCCACTTCAAACCCAACTGGCATAGGAATTGGAGAAGTTACACTAGTTTGTTGGTTGCAATTGCGGTAGGGGTGGAAAATCCTTGACTTGCTTTAAACCGAACATGAGCCAGCAACATGTACATGGATTTGGTACTGCCTGATCGTGCATGTTCTAAATGTGAAACATCGTTACATCATGATTACTTTGCCTGAATGATTAAAGCCCATGTTTATCCGACCATTGTATCGGTTTAACAGATGTGTAATCTCTACATAATAAAGAGCAAGCAAGGACAATGAGTTTTCACTATTATTTGCGACATTGTACCCCAGACAGTCTGACCCCAAAACCCGAGTAGGTGAAAGTAAATATATATCATCCCTCATTTTGTTTATTAATATCTAATAACAACCTTTAAAAATCATGAATATAACCAACGAGGGGGCATGGGTGGCAGCCCCCCCCCCCCCCCATATGTATTTTTTAGAATGATTTCCTGGGCACATATTTAACATAATATGTTTAACATGAGCCTATCACTTCTGTTTAGCCTTCTGGCACACTAGGCCCCCCCCCCCCCCCCCATTTCCCTTTGCCATTAAAACAAAACAAAAGTCGTCCTACGCAAAATATTGAAAGTTCACTGTGCTGCAATATTCAGTCTACAACAATTTTCGTAAAACAAGCTTTTAAAGAGTCAAAGTTGTAGATTGTAGAGGAAATATATAGGCCTATGCCATGGGAACAACTTGCCAAGTGTATCCATCTATTATTGTGTCAGGTTCTAGAAATGTGAAATCCAAACAGATTGTATTCAGCAAGTATGTAATTTGATAATACGACTGCATTATACTTGGTGCACCCCATAATCCTGTGCGATATGTGATGCTCGTAGATGTTTTCATGTCGTTTTGGTGTCGAAATATAACAGAACGCAACGCTGGTACATCACTCGCTAAAGGGAAGACTTAGGCCTATGTATTAGAGTTTAAAACATGACCAGAAAGGGGAAAAGTTCATATTATCTTTTCGATTATTGGTCCGTGTCTGGGCGATAATGTTACAGCTCTCTCTAGTGCAAGAGGCTTTTGTTATGCAGACATTATTCACTGACGGCGGGATTTGCGCCAGTTTTTATAAGCTGTTTTAAACTTTTTCTTGGCATTACAATAGGCCTAGATCTTCACAACAGAATTCAATGAATACCGAGTTTTTAAAACGACCGATCATTGCGCGACCTAGCATTCTACGGCTTCGATACCAGAACAGTTAACCTTTGTGGTATACAGATTTAAAATGTCCTTTTATTGTTAGACAGAGCGTAGAAATACCAGAGTCGTATAATAACTGTGCTTATTATACATGTAGTTGTATTTATAGGCTTGCGTTTTGTGGTGCTTATCTTATCCCTTCTCACTGCTTACACTGTAGTGCACGTACCAAACGAGTATTTGCTCACCAAATATTGGTACTGCTTAACCGCCTATGAAAATGTCACCGAATATATAAGTGTGCGCATTGTGTGGGGGTATTTAAGTAGTTGATATGCATGCCTAATGTTGATTCATTGATTTCACATGTTTCGGAAGAAGCTCGGGCCAACTCGGAGGGGAACATTCCCCCAGTGACCTGCACCCCTTACCACAATACATTACCCCCATCCCCTCTTCCGTAGTGCACAAGAGTCACGTGACTTGAAACTTTTGAGAGTTGCGCACAGGATATAACGCTACCCAGAGTCAATGATTTATGGCAAAATAATGTCATGCGTGATTCATTTTAAAACATATTCCGAGTACAAACATTAAAAGTAAAGAACAATGATATTAATTTCAACATATCCATAATTTAAGTTCCATGACAATGGGCCAGGAAGGTGATAACTAATAACATAAATTACTACTCCTGCTGACATAGCCTGTTATATTTTTAGTTCTTGTTATTAATAAGTAAAAATACAGATATGTATAGTAGGAAAGTTGCACCCCCCCCCCCCTCACGTCATGATAAGAAGACCAGGCTGATTTTTTTTTTCTCAGAATGTGCAAAATAATAGAATCAATGCATACCTTTAAAACAATTTGCTCTAAAAGGAATTGAAGTTTGGTTTCGAGGATGAGGTGGGGGGGGGGGTACTTTCGATCTGCATGTTTAGCAAAGTAATGTAATTCATCACTGAAAATAATATTGAAAACAGGCAGACTGTTATTTTAGAAAAAGTACAAATTAATATTGCTACTTTCATGACTATACAATTAAGACCCCCCACTCACCCCCCCCCCCCCCCCCCCCACTCACCTCCCCTCTTTAACTGCGAACAATTTCAAAATATTTCATTAACACCATATAGACATAACATCAACACCAACCGTTTCGTTCTTTTTGTTTGCAATGGCGTACTATTGTTGCCAGAAAATTCCATTAAAGCCACACTAAACATGTACGCGATTTAGGCACAATTTCTGCATCATGTTTTCCCCTCCTTTTTGTTTTTGTTTTAACTCTAAAGCCCCTGTCTTACTAATGTTCCTGAATTGCTCACTGCAACAACATTGAACGAATCCGACTACTTCCGCAACTAACCAATAAAGATTTAACAGATACATGGATCAAGTCACGAATCATGGAGTTACTCGCTAGAAGTCATGTGCACTTTTCTCCCACGCTTTTATGTTTAAAATCAAGCAAGTTATCAAGTCGCATCAAAATTTAAGTAGTATTATATTAAATATAGTTTTTTCACATCGGGTTTGAATATATCGAGAATTATGAAAGAAAAATATGAATAAATATGGGCATTTAGTTCACGGAATTATTGACTCCTAAGGACGACTGAATTAGAGCAGACTTCAAATTTACTCTGCAAAATTAAATCTTAAATTTAGTCAAAATCTAGCCCCGAATGTTTATAATTTATGTCATTAAAGTTCACTGGTTGTAAGATTTAGTGCAAAGGTGAGCTGTATAATCAGTCATGCCTGAGCGATTTTTAATCTTGTATTTTACTATTTATTTAGTAAAATAAAATGTAATTATTTCGTTATAGAAGTTGTGACTGTGTAAACAATACACTGTAGCTCGTCCGATTAGTCTTCAAAGTTCTAAATAGTCCCATTCGTATACATTCACCTTGTGAAAAAAGAAAGATATTTGCTGCCTTTCTCATCGATGATACAAATAAATTCTAAGAAGTTCCTTACAGAATGTAGTCCCTTTTCAAGTAGGCCTATATTCTGAATTCGTTTCCTTTTAATATATTTTGGGTGCGGTAAAAATCCTTCAATTTTATTCTGTGTGCACTATGTCAATAGTTTGGATAAGAGAATTAAGCTTACTTCTTGGTTGACTCATGAATAAGATCTTAGTAATGGTATTTGGGATAATTAATTTAACGTGTGATTGTGAGGGGCCTTGCCTTGGTCTGTAAGTGTTAAAAAGACGGCCGCCATAATCAATGATTTACAGGCATTAGTGTGTGATTGCGTCGAAAAATGTTAGTCTAACAATCAAAGCTCTGTTTAATCACACCGGTTGTTCAATGGTGATGGCGTAGCGGGATTATTGTAATGGGGGAGGGGCAAGGGGGTATCTAGGATTCTGTAGGCCTCAAGGGGCCACAATGCTTTAACAAAATTACCAAATAAATGTCAATTTTGTGCAGTTAAGGTATCAAAAGGGGGTGGGTTATGGAACGTCTGTGGTGCCCCCCCCTTAACCAGTCACTATGGGGGGGGGGGGGGGGTACTGGTCACACCCATATTTTCACAGGCTTCTTTATTTTTATTTTTAATAATGTCAATCGCTTTGCCACAATCTTTTCCATCATTAGACTTTGAATATACAAAAAACTCAAACATTACAATCCTTCAATTCTGCATGTTTTATAGGCCCCTGCATAATGCCGGTGTCATATTATTTTTGTTAGCGACGCAGCAAATCACAAATCAAACAATAAAATTGAAATTATTCACATTTATATCTCTTTTAAATGTTATGCCTGTTAAGCGTATGTATTATGTCAATATCGCCTTTGTTTCTACTACTCTTGCAGAAAATTACAAACCAAATAAGGAACAAGATTTTTACAGGAATGTCCTTTAGAGTTCATGTCTGTTTGGATCGTGCATATCATAAACATTATATTTGTTTTTGTTAGCCATGCAGAAAATCACAAACCAAATAAGAAATTAGTTTATTTGCATCACAATTTACATTTCATATATGTTTAGGCTCATGTATACCATAATTACCAACATTGTATTTGTAATGTTAACCATGTAGAAAATTACAAAACAAACGAAAATATTAAAACAATAGAAACTCTATAATTCTGTCGGTTTGTATTCATGACAAAACTGGGTCGCAGTTCATTTTATTTGATCTGTTCACACTTCATGAAAGGAAAACAAATAAATTATTTATTTTCACTGTCACTAAATTAACTTAAAGCCCCTTTTAAAGTGTTGGGAGCCCCAATTTCGCTTTAAAATATTGATGGCAAAAGTTCACTTAAATTGTGTAATGATGTGAAAGAGAGTGTCATATAACACTCAAATCTGCAAGGACTTTCAAAACAAATGTGTTTGAAGACGAATATTGATGAAAGAATACAAAACTTGGGTCTTGTGTTGTACGCAGAAACCCTGAATTTTGTATATTCTTTCATCAATATTCATCTTAAAACACATTTATTCTGAAAATACTCGCAGAAGTGTGTATTAAATGACATCCTCTTTCACTTCATTATGCAATTGAAATGAATGTTTACCATAAATTCCTTTGGGCTCCCAACACTTTGGATGGCCTCATTTAACCTTATTGCGATTAAAAAAAAGGTCTGGAGGTTCTAAAACTTACAAGTCCTTTCCCAAAGTCCATGTTTACCAGATTATTGTCGGAGAATAATGACCATTTATCATATTAAATCTTAACAACACTCGACACCACCTATTTGCGGTTGGGGACACAATGTCGCGACCGATATTTCTTTAGTCCTACTTGAAATTCCTCAACATCGTTTATTCTTAGCTAATGAAGGATGATTCATTCCAAAGTGCTATGCACAGTAATATAACTTTGCAATCAAAAACACCGCGTGAAATATACTTCTTTCCCGATTGAAAGCTATGTATAATTTTGCCATTCATGGTTAAACATGATCGCAAAGGCTTTTGACAAAAATCAACCTTATATGGCAATTTCAATAACCTTATAGTCCATCACCATCGATTTTTATGGGATATACAATAGGGTATTAATAATGCCCTGAAGATGATCATGTTGATTTTTCGAAAGTCTACTAATATGCGATCGCGTTGACTCGAAGTTCTGTTTTTTAAAGTAGAATTTCTCTATCAAGACATTAAAAGATCGTATTGTTACATCCTCTGAAATATCCCTTCCAGGCAATATTGTATCAGGTAGATCAACGCAAGCATCCTATTAGACAAACTGTTGAATACCTTTAATGAAATATCATAATAACACTTATTTGGAGGCGAATACTAGTATTTTAAGCGATGTGCGAAGCTGTGGTTATTCACCACCACTGGGTGGAGAGTGGCAAATATAGATTGATGTCTTGTCATGTGACGAGGCAGGGAATCGAACCCCGTTCCTTGTGATCTTATAGTCCGAAGTTATACTCTGACACCTTGTATTAGTGGAATGGTATTTGATTTGTCTTCAACTGGGAGAAACTTTTAACTTCATTTTACACGGAAGACTGGGATTCGAACCCCGGTCGACTTACGGAAGACCGGAAAACCACCGGACCAACTCATATCCCCTTACTCATACGATGATGCATTAAGATTGTTCCAAAATCCATATATATTCATTTTGTGGTAGAACATTAGTAATTTGGGGGATGACTGCATCAAGTGGAATATTCTTTTTACCAAGAGGAATGCGATACTTCGAGGAAGGAAGCGGCTAGTAGGGGGGGGGGGGGTAGTAAATATGTCGGGACATTCAGGGGCGCATTGGGAGGGGCAAACAGTCCCTGCTCCCTCTCCCTTAATATCAATGTGGCATATACCATTACTAAATAACAGAGAAGAAATAACCCATCGTCAAAACCTAGACCCTCAAGTTGATAACCATTCGTTACTCGGGGATGGGAATCATGCCCCCCCCCCCCCCTTCCTTCCTTTACAAAAGCCTGAATCCTCCCCGGTGAGGACGTACATGACTATTGCGGGGGATGGGTTAAAAGTTTGATATAACTGTGTTGTGGCAGCTTCATGGACCATTTGGAAGGACAACAATGCCAACGAAAATATTTTGAATGTGGGTGTTAGGAAATCGATTCACCTAATGCCCTCGGTGTCAGTCACACTTCCTAACCGACTCAAATCCGTTTCCATATAGCGTTCAATGTTTTGTCATATCGGTGTAATTCACTTTTTGTTCTGTCTTTCATCGGGTTGGTATCGGTCGCGATTGTGTGCCCGGGGTATTTAAAACGTGGGGAGACGGATTCCATTCAGTGTACATTCATAATCTAGTATCATTGTGCAATGCGTGAGTCGCTCTTCAGTCAAACGTATATTTATTGGCAGTATGTAGTATTTTCATTTCAATTTCAAAAGAATTGCTGCACGTAGAGGTTCGGTGGGAATATTATTCACAGTTTGGATTGTTGTGACTGTAGTTATCAAGTGGAATTGTCAACATTTTGGATAGTCTAGGGTAAGTGATACAATTCATTGTCTGCTTCTGTTTACAAATTCAATTTTAATTATTAGCGTGGCCTATGGGGCACGGGACGTTTGCCATCTCCATTTTTTGTTTTGAGTGTCTATATTATTATATTTCGTACGCAAAACTTATCTTTCCTGCACTATCAACTTTGTTAATGTCCTCATATTTTTGCGATGGTCCCATCCCGTTCAAATATTGGCAATGTAGTCAATGATTTCTTAATAGTTCTGAAATATTGAACTTTAGAAATAAAACAAAATGTGCAGACTCGGTAGAGGGAGAAATAAATCGTATGTGTTGTTTTATCCTCACGGAGGTAAGCAACGTTCCGTCTTTAAACAAGTAATTTGATAACATAAGATTTTCTTAAAATAGCTGCATAGGAGTTGCGTAGCAGAGAGAAAGAAAAGAAAAGAAAAGAGGGAAGGGTATAGAAAGAAGGTTATAAGAGGACAAGGGGAGGGATAGACAAAATAAAAAGGAGGAAAAAAGGAGGGAAAGGAGGGATGTGACAGGGAACAAGTATATGAGTGGGGTTTGAATGAGATGCACGGCGCAGCCATTTTTACTTCCCATTCCATGACTGAAAGTTTCAATAAGCGAGAAGTTAAGCCTACTACATGTACGTTATCGGAATAAGTGACATAACGTGTAGCATATTATGAGAGGAAAAAAGAGTGGGTGAGATAAAGAGAGAGCCGAGGAAGGAGAAAGGTGACTGCTCGGGCGTATAAACTGTCAAAAGGCACCCTTCCACTTATACCTTTTCTTCTAATGGAATCACTGAAAACCCCCTTTCATCCCCTTAAGCTTCTGAGAAAGACTAACGTCGTTAACATGTCTTAAGAGTCCCACTCCTAAAAGGGGGCATTACCACACCCCCTTTGTCCCGATACCAGTCCGTTGTTGCCCCCCATCGCCGCGTGAACTTAACACTCTTCCCAATCAATATGTTTGTATTTGTACTTGATTTGCCCCTCACGTGGGACCTCCCACAATCCATGACAAGGTGGAATATTTTTTAGGTTGATCGTTATCTGCACACTTTAAATAATATCTTTAAAGATACTATGTCCCTTTTGCAGCCAACATCAAATTCTGTTGAACTTTGCAGGAATTATGATATGTAATGTATGTCCTATCTGTGAAATTTAAACGGCAGCAGAGTCCTAATATTCAAATTATGCAAGGAAACCTGTTTACTTGCTAGACTTCACTGTAAGACACTATTGAACGACTTACTGGCTTTTTTCTTCTGTGGTAATAACATACATGTATATGGGCTGTAAAGGGTACATGAGCATTTGTCTACATCAATAACCCGCTTCTTGTAATGGCCAAAATTAAACTGATTGAATCTTTGCGCAGCACAAAACGTACAACCATTCGGTACAATGGTCTGGAAATCAGACTATACTTACTGTATTGGTATCACATAAGTCGATTCGACAACTAACAGTCGTTATTTTCCCACTTAAAGACATTTCAAGCCCCCTTTTTTTAGGGAAGTTCTAAACAAGTATTATCTTTCAAATGCCGTTGGAATTGAATTTTTTCATTTGGCCTGCAAATGGGACATAGTACTAGAAGCCATGACAAAGTGGACTATTTTTTAGGTTGATCGTTATCTGCAGACTTTAAATAATATATTTAACAGGACTGTTTAGAATAATCGGGTTTATTAATTGCAAAATATTTCTTTAAATGGTTATTAGATAAACATTCATTTCCAGTATTACGAAGATGCCAAGAACCTTTACATTTGCTCTGTGTGCGTATATCTTTGTATATGAATTGTTGTTCACTTTACGGCCTGTTGTAGATATTTACCTCGTTTATTTGTAAGTATCACACCAGATTTGATATTGGATAAAGCTTGGATACACTCCATTACACTAACAGGAACGGTGTCGTATCAATGCATTCATTTCTTCGTTCGTACATGTATTCATTGCAATATTATTGGTATAACTGTATTTCAGTGCATTTATGCATTTTAGCTTGACCTTAAAGGCTTTGCTTGACCCACCAAGAGGAAAAAAACAAATTTGTCCACTACTTTGCATGCTTGGTTAAAAAACTGGCAGGTGAGCAAGTAATTCCCCCCATAGTACGCAACTCCTCTCATGTATGATTGATCCTTCTCTACCAAATGTTTCGTGCCGCTTATATTCTTTTAGCAAAATATTAATGCACATTGGGCATTCTCGACCCAAGTAAAGTCAGTGGGTACTCGGTAAGAAAATAAAATCGTTGAATGTTTGAGCACCTTATCATGGTAAAGCTCTACTAACGCCAATGTATATAGTATGCAGCCATTCATATCATAAGTAAAAGGGCATTTATGAATCCAAATACTATTATCATTCGACTTATTCCCAAAGGAAATATCAGTACTTTTATAGAAATACCCGAGTACTATTCATTATCGTTGTATCTTTGAAAGGAAAATCAATATCTGAAATCCCATGTCAAGTCCCCGTAAACATATTTTTCACTTCAGGTTTGAGTGTGACAAATACCTGTTTTTGTTATAATAGTGGTACTGTAGTAATGAAATCGTACCAGCATTTCTGACAAACCATTATTATTGCCAAAGTCATAAATAAATGTCCTCTTTGTTACTATTTTCTTTATACAAATGGTTTATTGGAGCAGTCATGAATGGAATTTATTTCCATTATTAACCATGATGACATGTGTCATAGAAAATGGTGGAATGTTTTTGTTCTGTTCCGAGTCATTTTGGGGGGCCATGCTTGGGTTGTTATATATGATTACGACGGTATATGAATACTATATTGTATCACGTTGTTTAGTTCGCTATGTTTGGATCTGATGCAATGGCATAGCGAGGGTCCATCCCTTGAGGATGGGGGGGGGGGGGGCTGACGTCGTGTTGGGGCAAAAAACATTAGGTGGATGAAATGCGAGAAAACGAGACCATTTTGTGATTTTGAGGTGTGGGAAGAGATCGCATCAGTCTTATCACGTCGCAGTTCCCCCTCTTCCAATATGATCGCATAGACTTTCAAGAAATCAGCAATTTCAATACTCTATTGTATATATTCCATAGAAAACACATTCGGATTACATAACAAGCCATTGTAATGTTCGCACATTTACCGTAAGTACGTGTAAGTGACGTACTAAGCTTTTGAAATTGCCTTTAATAGGTTGATTTTCGGGAAGAAAACAATATTTTCTTTTCTTTTCTCTTTCTCTGTTGCCATTCGGTTGGGTACATGTGTCCAGTGTACCCGGTAGCCATGCCACTGGTGTGATTAATATTATTTAATGCTCCCTGGTGGAATCTAGTCCCTTTGTTGGGGAATCCTTCACATTTCCAGAGGTCATTTCGGATCAGTTTGATTCAGAACTTTAAGAACTTCGTCAACCATGAAACTACATACTGTCAGAATGTCGAAACGTATAATTTCCTTGTAGTCAACATTATTGTTCGACGGCGATTAACATATACTACAGGCAAATATATAATTATATTTCTTTTTGAATGTGGACAGATTAAGGAATGGTAATTGTCTGTCATTACTATCTGGATCAAAGGCAATTCAAATTTGACATGATTGCGTCCAATTTTCTCCATCTCTATACAATGGTCATTGTAATTAACATTATGACGAATATACAGATTATATTCACAAAAATACATCGGTGTTTTGATGACTTTTAAATAAATCCCAATTGCTTTGCAATACAAGCGAATAAAAGATTATAGATCATTACCATGAGTGCATATTGAATCTGTCTTCAAAATGGCAGCGTCGTTGTATCTAAAGAGGCGGAGCCCGCTACGGGCTTAACATTTAGCATTGCATTGGGTATACTAACTATTCCGTTTCGTTATTATTGTGGTACGATTGTCCGACAAATCAAGGACATTCTATGGATAATCTTTATGAAAAGGTATTGTAAAATTTCAAGTATTATGCAGAGAAAAAATACCCGCATAATCTTACTAAAATCACCTTCACACATCTCGAATAAGATTATCATTTATGTCATGCTTTTTCTTCTTTCTTTCGTCGTACTGAGGCACTTCTATACTCGTTTGTAAATGTACAGCGGCGGAAGTCCTCTGGAAGTGTATTATGAATTATTTCATTTGCATTGGAATTCCACGCTGAAAATAGTGAATTCACTCTAGAAATTTGTTATTCCATCACTACTTAGGAGTAGATTCAATTGCAATCTGGAGTGAATTTAACTCCAAAGGAAAGGATCACTAATATGACTCATAAAAGAGTAGAGTTTACTCCTTTATGAAATATACTGCAATAATCTTTCACCATAACCCATGTTATTTGGCTTATCCCAGCTCTGTATGTTCTCTTATTTTTGAGCCGTGTTATAACAAGGTTGCGTTATAACAAGTAAATTTCCTTGGTCTCAGGGAATTCGGTATAACGAGGTTCCTCTACATTACACATAACCATTATTATTATTATTCACGTACTCCAAAGTGTGAAATAAGATCTATTGTGATTGCTAACTTCATTGACAATGTTGATTCGTGTTCGAGCTAAGTATTGCTAATTCTCTGTTGGATAGCGCTGGTGTGTCAACATGAAGATCATTGTCAAAAGTATTTACCAAATCGTACTCCAAATGTGTTCCCTGCAGGGCATAATGTCCGTAAAAGCAAGCTGATCATTCGGCAGATATTAGTTATTAGTTCACACGGCAGTTCCTCAAGTTTAAGTTTAGATCGTGGTTGTAAACTACGAAGCTATCTTATATACTGCAGTTCGGTACCATGTGGACGCACTCTTGGTTACAAAACTTTGTTCCAAATAATACGAGCAGGGGGGGGGGGGATGTGGGTGCTGTCCTCACTCGAAGTTATGTGTCGTGTGGACACAATACTTCGAAGTTCTTCCAGCTATTCTTAAAATGACTGCATGTAGTTTTAAACTCGTTGTTTTGCTCCCGTTTAAACCCTCGTCGTTGTTAGTGGATCGTTGATTGTTGTTTATAACTTCGAAGTTTCTCAAACTTCAAGTTTAAATCTACTACGGTCCCGTGAGAACATAGCTACTGAGTCTGTATTATTGTCAGATTAACGGTCGATTACATCAATGCTAGATTTATGATATCCGTGGGAATTATAAATTAAAAATGGCAGAGGCGGATTGAGAAAGGGGGCGAAATATTTGGCAAATTATTATTTTTTCTTCCGAGAAAAACTTATTCCTCGAGGATCTACAGGCATAAGAAGTCCTGCCAATTGCACAACAAGCGAGGGACACACTTTTCTTTTTTTTTAAATTAAAATGAGGCAGGATAGTCTACCTTGAACTACCTATATAAGTAGGACACTTGAGAGTCGAAAATATATTTTGCAAATGTTTTGATTTTAGGGTAAAACATGGGGGCGTATACATTATCATTTTTTGCACGAAGTAGGCTGTGAATCATGAGGCAGTAAACGTTTCATGACTGAATTATATGCTGTTTTCAAAATGTCTGGTTATAATTGTAAAGTATATACATGTATATGTCTTTGATTTTGTGAAACAGGGGGAAACATTTTGATATAAAGGATGGGTCTAGCTATTGTGGGGTAATGGTGTCATGGGGGATTGGGCACGGGTCTTCCCGGGCATGAAAGGTAGATGGGGGAAATGGGGTTATCAGTAGGGGTTGAGGGGTTTCGAAACTTCTTCATTACATGCCCCTTTTCCTTTCTATCCTCTCTCTCTCTCTCTCTCTCTCTCACACACACACACACTCTCATTCTCTCCCCTTTCTCTCTCTCTCTCTCTCCCTCTCTCTCTCTCTCTCCCCTGTCTTTCCCTCTTTTCTCTTTTGTCAACTCGTCTTTCGTTCATCATTTCTTTGTATGTACATGCCCTTCGTAGCTTCCCCCTTGTACACGGGCATGTTTGAAATAGTAGGATTCGGGAACGTTCTAAAAATATTTTGAGTTCAGCACTTACAACCGCATTACTAGCACAATCCTGAACATTTGAATATCAAATTTCTTTTTAATGTTCAATTTGATGATTTGCAAAATGAAAGGACCGAAATCGATCCCCCTAAATTATTAAATGATTGTTAACTCTCCCCTACATCAAATCCTTATGCGGCTTGTGGAATTATTAATAGAGCCGGTTTCAGATTCATATTAGTATCATCTTTTCCTGGAGGCGGACTGTACAGGGGGACTGTAATGGCAATGACATTGTTGTTTTGGTGTTTATTTTCGATCTGGCTCCCTCAGGAAAGTAATATTAGTTTGTGCAAGGGGTGGACTGGGAATAGAATACGGTTGGGGCATTTTGATGCGACAGAAGTCCAAAATTGACCGTCCCTCCAGCCAAATATAATTGGCGAAAATTGCCGAAACTCCCCATGTCCTTCTGTTCCTGTAATTGTTGAGAAAACTGTGCATGATCGGCATGGCCCGGCTGAGATGCCGGTGTCAGGATTAGGGTTATTGCTATTAATCATATTGTTCCATTCTGATACATGTATTTTGTAGTAGTGGTGGTAGTAGTAGAAATCACATAAAGAGGTGTCGTGGTCGAGTGGATATGTCATCGGACTTGTGGATCACAAGGTCCGCGGTTCAAGTCCCACCGCGGCACTAATGTCCTTTGGCAAGACATTGATCTACATTTGCCACTCTCCACCCAGGTGTTAAAATGGGTACTCGGTAGGATGCGAAAGCTAATGTGGTTTGATTAGCAATGGCGCTTGTAAAATGGCGACTGGCTGGAATGCTCCCCAGGGAGTGGAGAATGTGCATACCTTGTATGCGGGTAAGCCTGAATCCGATGACCGGGGTAATAATATGTTCCGCGCCTAGAAACGTAGTATTAGGCGCATTATAAATGTGAGCTATTATAAAGATGGCATTATCGCAATTAACCAATAAATGTCTGAAGGGGCATCACCAAACTATATTTAATGGGGTTGTCGGACAAGACTTCTCTTATGGTAGCAGAGCATTTTCAAACAAGGATATTAAACCAAAAAAAAAAAAAAAAAAAAAAAATGGTCTTCAGTTTTTCAACTTTGCATGCAGGCAAGGAAAAAGAGCCCACACCCCTAAAGCAAAGCCGACACCCCTTTATGGATTATGGTCAGTCGAATGAATCCATTTCAAATTCGTGATTACATGATATTGTACAAGAAACGTTTTGTATTTTTGTGATGATACGTCTTGTCTATAGCTGCCACCATGATAGAGATGTTCATTGACCGTTCCCCCTTTGTATTTACGCCCTCTGCGTTCACTCATCTTCTCGAGAACTTTCACCGCTGAAGTTGGAGTGATTCGGCTATAATTGCATTGTGATTATACGAAAGAGAGGGAGAGAGAGAGAGAGAGAGAGAGAGAGAGAGAGAGAGAGAAAAAAGAGACAGAGACACACAGAGAGACAGGGAGAGAGAAAGAGACAGAGGGGGTAGAGAGGGGAAGGAGAAGAAATAAATAAGAACGTAAATGAAGGAAGGAAATTAATATGGATAAGAAAGGAATGAAAGAGTAAAAAGGGGAGGTATGATGAAATTCAAATTGGTAGTTTCAAAATATCAAAATAATTTCACAAGACAAATTAATTACCAGTGAGATCATCCAAAGGAATGAATTATAAAACATAAGTAGGAAAACAAGTAAGTAATTGTTTTGAAGCATGTGTTTCTTGCTTATATTTTTCATTAATGGAGAAAATATTTATTTTGTGATTGAAAGAAAAGAAATTAAATGACAACTATTAGCATAAAGATAATGCAGAATTATCTGTAGATGGACTTCACATCACAAACCATAATATTACTGTTATTTGTCCCCATGGGGTTAACACTGTATAGAAGATCTTCACTACATAACACTACGGCTAATGGAATTTCACACTTCTATATCAAATTACTATTCAAACATCCACAACGTCTTTAAACTAAAGTATTTGTTTTTTTCTATATACTTGTTGTCTTTTTTGGGGGGCACGGTGATTCAAACATACCGTTATGGTGAGAATAGTGGAATGATGCTCAAGTCACACCGACTCAAAACCACCCGATTCTTGGTCATCTGGGGTAGTGTGATTGTTTGTTCGGTCTCTAGTTGTTCTGGTGTCGGCCGCGTTGGTGTGACCGTGGTCTGTAGAGAGGAGGATGACTTTATCGGAGTTTAATCTGCGTTACTCACATCTTGATAAAAATGACGTCATCGTAATCATCATTTAGGTATTGCGTAACAATTCTCGCGTGATTTGAACTCTGATCTACGTAACCCGCTTCTTACAGATTAACAATAATTTAAACTTGATATGATATCAAAATGTCTAATTTTAAGCATGTTTGTGGGTACATATACATGTACCATTTATGTTAGAGTTTGAGCATCCCGAAGCATCTCAAGATGGGGGACTGAACCTTTCATTTAGTAGACAATTTTTACTAACAGCGGCTGGATAGCAGGGGTGAAGCGTGGGTGCGTGGAAGGTCTTCTACCCCCTTTTCTTTTTGGCCCCAACATGGCATACCTTTAATACACGGAATGTGTTCCCTAATTGTGTTCTAGAACCCCATCTACATGTAACATTCAAAATGCATCAGAACATTCGACAACCTATGGATTTGAAGGGCTATAGATTTGCCCCCTTTTTAAATAAATAATTCTTACAGAAACCTAGATATACATGTAAAATGTTGGAGGGTTCAAAATTGCATTATTTTTTATGCTGATGTTAGGATATTTAAAGGTACTATGTCCCTTTTGCAGCCAACCTCAAATTCTGTAGAACTTTGAAGGAATTATGAATATGTCATGTATGTCCTATCTGTGGAATTTAAAGGTTAGCAGTGTCCTCATATTCAAATTATGCAAATAAAACCGTTAATTTGCTAGACTTCACTGTCAGACACTATTGAGTGATTGACTGGCTTTTTTTTTCTTCTTTGGTAATAACATACATAAAAAGAGTTGTAAAGGGTACATGAGCATTTGTCTACATCAATAACCCACTTCTTGTGATGGCCAAGATTAAACTGATTGAATCTTTGCGCAGCATAAAACGTATGATTAACCATTCGGTACAATTGTCTGAAAATCAAGACTATTACTTTTGGGCGCTATAGCCCTAAAGTCGATTTGACAACTAATAGTCGTTATTTTTCCACTTGAAGACATTTTCAAGCCCCACCTTTTTTAGGGAAGTTCTAAATTAGTATTATCTTTCAAATGCAGTTGGAATTTAACTTTTTCATTTTTTTGGCCTGCAAATGGGACATAGTACCTTTAAGGCTCTAAAGATGGACTTTGTCTTTGTTTGTTTGTGCACATTTCGAGTGACATGTATCGTATTTTTAGAACACTATGAACTTGGCATTAATTCACAACCTAATGAGCATACGATTTCCTATCTCATATTTAATGACGCATTGAGGTATTTATTTTGTTTGAAACAGACGTAGCAGTTACTGCACACTCAAATTCAGTTTACATTGTGTAATTCTGAACTTCTAAACGAAATTTTGTATGGATTAATCATACATAATACATTCAAGTTTTTTTTTAAACGGAAGTTGCTTTTCCATTACTCTTTTAAGATGAATATTAAACTCTTTTAGCTGTGAATATTTTTTCGATAAAACAGTACATTTAAATGACGTGTACGTAGCACTTTGTATTGTTTATTGTTTATTTAATTAATTTGGACGAAACGTGTTTCATCTTGGGAATCATGTTGTTTGTATACAATCATTGAGTTGATGGCTTGGATAATGTTTGTAGTAATGACGATAATTTTTGATTTCCTGCAAAGTAAACCCGATGGCGGTTGTCTTACTCAGAAGACCAGAAATATGTTGATGTGTCTTTCTTTCGTTCTTTCTTCCTTTGTTCTTCCTTTTGGTAACATTCGCGTTAATTTTAAGTCTCGTACCAGTTTGAGATAAATTTCAAATCTTAAAATTCTATGAAACTAAACCAATGGGAATCGCGAGTTATAACTTTTGTTTGTTCTTTCTTTCATATAACTTTCATAAATACCCAAAGCATGATGGCAGAGACTTCCAAGAAAACAAATCAAGTGTGTTTTCAATACCCTATGTAATTGCCTATAGAAATAATAATGTTCGGATTGTGTATTAAACATGTCATTGAAATGTTTACAAATCTGATGTACAAGGCTGTTGAAATTGCCTTAATTTTATTTTTGATGAAAGTTTCTCCGATTGTGTTCCAAGTATCCCAAATTAATCTGGAAGAAAAGAAGTTGATAAATGAGAAGAGAGAATTGAAGCCGTATCAAATTGGTAGGATGATAGTTACCACATTGTCACAAGAGTTCCTCAATCCCTGTCGGTGCTTTTAAGTTTGGTTTCAAGTTGATCTTCTCCATTTTTGTATTATGTGTGTGGTCCATAATACCCTATATAACAACACCATGAGGATTCAACTACTTGTCACATATTTTGAATAACTTTCAGACGGTTTCTTTGATAAATACATCTTTCCGTTACTCATCCAAGGTTTACCTTTAGAAAAGTACAATTGATTTCGGGGTTGTCATTACAATTCCGACTTTGTATACATGGCAAAGTTAATTTGATAGTGGTTGCTGTTCTAGGAACTCGTGAAATCGTCGATCAAATCATCACAATAGTGAGAGAAAATGAAATGACAATAAATCACTTCCGATTATTAAAGTAATAATCACAAAGGAATGTAAAGGTTGATGAAATTCGCTCAGGTTGGTCGCAATAACCAAGGCCCCAGTCACACATATGAGACCAACAGATCAACAACAAAGGACCAAACCCATAGAATTGCCCGGATGGAGTCGGTTAGGTGGTAACGGTTCTAAAGGGGGGAGGGGGCTTGGGGGTTCAAACCAAAAAAAAAAAAAAAAAAAAAAGTATTCAAGGCCCCCCTTTATTTTTCATAATCATGAATGAATTCAATCGAAGCACGTCTAGAAAATGGCTGCAAGAACAACCTTTCCACCCTGCACCAAAAATTTCCTGTCCCCCCCCCCCCCCCAAAAAAAAAAAAAAATAATAATAATAATAAAAATAATAAAAAAAATAATAATAACATATCTTCTTCTAGAACCAGGCCAGCGATTTGCTGGTGTGACTGGGTATAGTTCCTTCGCCGAAACAGAGAGTTCATAGTTAACTGATTGTATTCGCTGGATCCTCTTAATCATCGCATAGCAACCGCATGGGAGAGAAAGAAAACCAGTCGTTAAAACCAACGATTAGCGGAGATAAAAGAGCCCGAAAGGAAACAATTATTTCTTTTAAATACGGTAGAGTCATCGCCATAATGGGCATGGTTTTCAGAATAGTTGTGTTGCTATCTGAAAGAAACCCTGTTTATAATCGTTAAGTCAATGTCAATAGAGACATTAAAACGCTTACAGGAATAATAAATGGTCAAAAACTGACCGGAACATCGCTTTGTCCTAACTTTGTTTCTTGTCAAGTTGTTTCTTGTGCCTTCTTCTTCTTCTTCAAAATATATAGTCTGCCTTTTAAACATCAAATTTTGATTTTTCTATTTATTTTGAAAAAGGGTTTGAAGAAATCAAAATTAAACAGCATCAAATTGGTTAAAGCAATTACTCAATTAAAAAGCTCTTTTGATTAACACACTTATAATCAATTTTCAGATTTCTTTTCAGAAAGGTATTAATTAATCATCTCATATTTTTTGCCGTAACTGACACTACATTTTATTTTTTATTGCCAGTTCAAAACCTTTTGAAAATTAGTTTGCACATCCCGTCCCCTCATGGTGGCGCCAACGTCTAGAGTAAAATAGATTTATAGATTTCTAAAAGATCGCAAGGGGTAAAATCAAGGAGAAGGAGGAGGGTGTGGAGAATTTTAAAGATTAACAAAGAAAAAAATTAAACCACTTTCTTATACTTACCCCCTCTCTGCATGTATATCTCTCTCTGTCTCTATCTTAATACTGAAAATTGCTTTATTATGTTTATGACTAAGGGGGTAAGCATTTAGTTTCCCAACACTTTACATTAGGTTGTAAAATAATATTTCTTTCTCATTTGCTGTTGTAATATGGATATGTTTTTTTTTTACAATTGTAGTATACATGTAGTTTGACGTTCCTTAATAATGAAGGTTTAAAATCAGTACCTGAACTCTCTCTCTCTCTCTCTATATATATATATCTCTCTCTCTCTATCTCTCTCTCTCTCTCTCTATCTCTCTCCTGTGACACGTTAAAATAGTCATCATAGTTCTAAGGATATGACATCTCTAGAATAAAAGCCAATAAACCTTGATTATGATCCTTCCTCCTCATTATTTTTATGGAAACGTCATATTTTACCACGATCTCTGTTTCCGATGAATGCCCTTTACTGATGCACATTGGCGGATTTAGGGAGGCAGAAGTGGACTATGGCCCTCTTTCTTTGTTAAGCCCTCCTTTAAATCCAATAAGTACTCCTTTAACTACCCCCCCCCCTCTCCCCCCCCCAAATAATAATAAAAATCAATCAATTAATAAATAATTGAGCATCCCTTGGTTGACCCCTTTCACATGTATTAGACACAAGAGGCACACGGGAAAATGTGGATTTTCTTTTTATGAGGAGAGAGAGCGAGATGTGGAGAGGGGGAGGGAAGAAGAGAGACAGAGAGAGACAGACAGAAAGACAGTGAGGGGGAATTTTGGAATGGTGCCCCTACCCCCTTTTTTTATCCAACCCTGCCGATATGTACTCATATTACTTGAAAGCACATCAAAATTAGTTTCGGAAGGGGGTCGAAATTGTAAGGCGACAATAACAGGAAGAGGTGTTATTGTTACATAACATGGACCCCTTCTCCCGAGCTAGCTCTTGTGTCGTGTAACAGGACAGTTATATGCAAAATATGAAACATACGAGATGTTTGGAAATCTATTTGTCATAAATAGCTATTTATAAATACTTGTTAGCGAGGTGGGCATGATTTTCACCAAAATTACACGGAGTAAAGTAAGAAATAATTTGGAAAATTCTGTACCATTTATGAATTACAACCCTTATGTTTTACTTCCGATAATCCATGCACGATCTAATTTATTTATTTTCTTTACATTGTTTGGCTAGCTTGTTAGAAATCGCCCAAAAGATGAATTTTATTCAATATTTATTTGTCCATATAAATCACACGGCATTTAATACAGGGCGGATACAACTTCTTTTTAAGTGAGGAGGGGGGGGGGGGGGGCACAATTTCGAAATTTCAAACAAGCAAAGGAACAAAATTATCAGATTTTTTGGGATGCCTTCTGGATCTCGGTTTTTTTTTAGGGGGAGGACAAATTTCACAACCAGTGGATTTTTATTACAACTCCGACAGTTGTGGCCCTATTTTTACATATGTTATGATGAATTGAGAAATGTGGTTCCTCTTTGGTGTCATTCTCTTTTCCATTCAATTTCTGCATCTTTGGTCTATTTATCAAGCTTATCATGAACCAGAGCGTCAAATTTGTTTCCCAATCCGCACTTTGTTCTGCTGTTGGTTATCACTCAATATTTTTACATGATTTAATCGGTACACCTCAAAAGAGATGATCCATAAAAGGTGCCTGAAAGAGAAGGATGGGTCGAAGTTTTAACAAAAAACATGCCATATTGGAAGAAAATCACAAAAGAAATGTCTCCTGAATGGGATTGCTTGTAACTCCCATCACATAAAAAGTCATATTCAAATTATGATAAAATATCTGAAGTTGGACTGAAGAGTCATGCCAGATGTGATGATACCGAAACTTTCAGTTTACAAGTTTCTTCCAAATAGTTTTTTTTTTAGCAATCCCAGGACTAGAACTGAACTTAACCTTTAAGCATTTCATGTTATTTAGTTCTTGGCACGCAGTAGTACATACCTTTCACTAAACATTTATCTGATCACGTATACTCGCCACATTGAATGGGTCATTATCCATTAAGGGATTATGGAATGTATCCATCGCCATTTTTGAAGAATGATCCTTCTTTTTCATGACAAAAATCGGCTTTTGAGTCTTCATCCTTCCCCATTCATTAAACTAATGCAATTGCGGATAAAAGGAGGTCTCCGAACAAAGTTAAACGTAACATTTTCTTTGTTATCATTCTAAAAATAATCTAATATTTTCCAGTCCGTTATCCTGCACCATACAGGAATAGTACGTGAGGTTAAAATAACTTGTCTTCTTTATTTATTTAGGAAAGTCTGTTTGATTTGGTCATAAAGAAAACACATACGTCATGTCCCTCGTGGAAATATTGGTCGAATTTCCTCTGTAGATTAATGTCAGGAAAAGAGTATTACAAACGTAAACATTTCATCCTTCACACATTTCGAATTCCGAATTCATGACAAGTATAGTGGACGACGAATAGCATAAACCAATTTGATTTTTTTTTTGTCCACATTCAGTTCAGTTCAGTTCAGTTTAAAAAAATCAGTCATTTAAAATGACAACAAGTAGAATTAATTCCCAGTTTCTTGTCCGGCTTTTTTCGAAAATGAGAGAATTAGATTCCATGTATTTTTTATATTTGATATTGTTGTGTACATAGAAATGTTGTTGGGTCGATTTGGACACAAATTTTGTTGCCTGAAAAGTGCTTTGTGCTTGCACAACAGATGCTAAAAAACACCCGGGTGAAACTGCAAAATATAAAAGAGTTCTGTTTACCGCAAGCTGAACAAAATGCTTGTCACCAGCTTGTTCTTTATATTATTTCAGACAAAGATATCAAATAAATAACAAAACTTTATCGGACTGAAAAAAGGAGGAAACATGCAACAAGAAAATACAATTTCTTCTTTTTTGGGCCTAAATAGAATATCAAGTTTGCGTCAAACATTCTGGAAGGCAACGATTCATAGAACAGGCCTCCAGAGCTTTTGACTCGTGAGCGTCGGCAAATTATGTTGTGCTCTAAAATACTCGAAGCCGACTCGGGATTTTCTTTTGTGATTTTCATATATTTTATTTTATGACTTATGAGCAGTGTCGTTGGAACTTGAGCTACTTGAGCTTCAGGCAATAACAGAGTGGAAAATATAAATAAAGCAATTTACTGATTGTCGGTTTGATGTGCAAATATTTGAGGTCGCATAGCGTAACCCTTTCTATTCAACACGTTACTTTTGATGTGGATATAACTTTGATTTATTCGCTCATCCGTTGTTGTCTGTCGATTCCAGAACAAAAAGACCACATTTTTTGTGGCCCACAATAAAAAGGAAAGAGAAACTGATGCCAGGTGAGAAAGAAGAAAGAAAAAAGTGCAGGGATAAAAAATAAGAGGGTTTAAGGTAGAGTGAGTGAGAGACAGGTATAAACAGACATGGAAAGAAGTAGAGAGAGGGAGAGGAAGAGAGAGAGAGATAGAGAGAGAGAGAGAGAGAGAGTCAGAGAGAGTGAGTGAAAAGGGGTAAGCGGCAGAGACGAGAGGGGGGGGGGGCAGACAGAAAGAATGAAAGAGAGAGATAGGTAGAGAGAGGGGGAGCTTGTGTTTCATATTTTGATAGTGTATGAACTTGTCAAATAATTCTGGACAATGGAATGTTGTTGCGAACTATTTGGGATGATGCATTATATTGCGAATTAAAACGAAGATAATCGGGACGCTGGTTAGCGATTTCTTTTTCAGTGGGCCAATTGTTGGATGCTTGCTCTTGTAATCCTTACAATATCATGTAAAGGGACCAGAATATAAAGTCTACACAAAGGATATTGCTGGCGTTATTTAGATGTAAAGGGCCCACTTATTATGAATTGCAACATTTGAGGAAGTTAAAAGATTAAAATATGGAATAAAAACAATCACTGTCATCGACCGGCTCTACGCCGCCTACCCCTCCCTAGATCCCTTTTCATCTTCCCCTCCCCTATCCCCGTCTCCCCCACCTCCCTTTCCATGTTGTGTAACTGCTTTAACACGGAGTTGTTGGGTTTTTGATGTTGCTGTATACCAACTCTACCCCTTCTATCCCTTTCCTTCCCATTCCCCTCTTCCTTCACCCCTCACTCTTTCCCCCTTCCCCTCTCATACCTTTTCCTTTTCCCTCCCCTCCCCTTCTCCATCTCTCTTTCACGAATGATCTGCTTTTAAAATCGAAGCATCAATCCAAACTAAATTGGGTACTGATCATTTATTTTTCTATATTTACCCTCCTTGAGATTCTCAAAGCAGCACAACGGCCCCCTCATCCCACCAATAACACTCAATAATATTAACCCATATTAATCTGTTTTTCTCTCACTGACTTTATATTTCCACAACCTGAATTCTATTCAAAGAAGCAACCTAACCGACCTTCTAACCAGCTATGTATTTCATATGCGTGCTAAAACTCGCGGCAAGCTGGGCTCAAGAACTTTCTTATCTTTCAAAGTAACGATTTGAGGGAGAAGGGCTTATTTCCGACCCAGTCGGATTTTTGAGTCTATTTTTAGCGAATTGAGGATTTCTGGGTTTCTCCTATTGACGTACAGTCATCGGGATTCTCACGTAATCTTTCCATGATAGGCTATTTTTGATATTTTGGGACAAATTCGGTTATTTTTAGATTTTCTTGTGGAAAGTACCAAGTAAATCATTTCCGATACAACTCTCAAACCGGTGGGTTGAAAATTGCTTGACACGGGCATCCTACTTTCTGTGGCCGTATTGTTTTCCTGTCAACACAGATGGTCTCCCTCTCTCTCTCTCTCTCTCTCTCTCTTTCTCTCTCTCTTCCCCTCTCTCTCCTTCTCTGTCCCTCTCTCTTTTTCTCTGTCCCCCTCTCTCTTCTTCTTTCTTCTTGTTCTTCTTTTTTCTTGTTCTTCTTGTTCTTCTTGTTGTTGTTCTCCTTCTTCTTATTTCTTTTTCTTCTTCTCCTTCTTTCTTCTTCTTCTTCTTCTTCTTCTTCTTCTTCTTCTTCTTCTTCTTCTCACCTTTCTTCTTCTCACCTTTCTTATTTTGTTCTCGTTCTTTTTCATCTTCTTGTTCTTCTTGTTCTTCTTCTTTGTCATCGCTATAACAATTGAGACAAAATCGTAATAATCAACGACTGCTCAATCACTCCTCATTATGATGATAACAAAAATGGTTGATTCCTATAGTAAAGTTACAAATCGGCTGTTAGATATTGAACATGAAGACGTGTTGTAGGGCAAGTATTGAATACCAAAAAAGTGCCACGATGATAAAATTGTCCATGAACTATAATTAGAGTGATTCATTACTTCGTAATAGAATAGATGTTCTACATTTTGCTTATGTTTAAAGGTAAAGACCAGTAATGGTCATGCGATTGCATTGTGAAAGAAACGTTGTGGAATCGATCAGAAAAGGTCGATCATCTAGCATCTAGCATCTGCAAGGTTCTGGAATCATCAAAATGATAAGAAATTTGGCTCATTCTTCGTAAAGTTACAAGCACTATACACAGAAAGATGTATATGGGACTACCCTATCTCTCTCACCAGACCATGAGAGAAATAAATTTACCAAATATATGAATTAGTAGGCGGTTTCCCGGCAAATTTTTTATCATCATGTATTAGTCAAAACATATTCTTTCACATGATTGGTAATGAGAGCTTCCATTTCATTTTTTGAAATTGGGGCGTTGCCAATACTGGTCTTTACCTTTAACGGAATAGTTCTGCCTATATTGAATTGTATTCATCCTCCGCCCTAACCCCTCCCCCTAAAAAAAAATTATTCATGGATATTATTCTTGGCTTTTTGGAAGTAGTATCATTTAATGATAATCACAACAAATTCAATTAATCAAATGTACAGCCAGTGAGCTAGAAGATTGCGTCATAATACACACTCTTTCAACAACAACAAAAACAAACAAAAACAAACAAAAACACGTAATCACCCAATGATTTGATATGATTTTACCTAATGTTTTATGTTCAAGAAAAGTTCTCAAAATCACAAAGCAATTTCCAGATATCCCGTGCAATCTAAACCACATACCTCACAGTTAGGAGGAATCTGCAAATATTTTAAATTTTTGTTAAAGGAATAAAGACAAAAGAACAATCGACCTTGTAATTTACGGATTAATTTGCGGTAGTTTCAGGCTCTTGAAACTTCCCTTTTCCTTGACATTCCGGTAAATGGTTAATTTTCAAATGGAATGATTCCTTGACTGTCACATTGCAAACAATGACTCGAAGAAATATTCAGTCTTGCATTGACGTATCTTAGATTTCCATTGATCAAATTTTAAATCAAATTTCCTAAAGATAATTAAATTGGTTTAGAAATACTTTGTGGTAAACAGAATGTTTGGTTGGAGAAGATGTCGTATCGATATTTTTATGATAACTGGCAAGCTATCAAATTTATGAAACAATGTTTCATATTATCGTGTTTCAAGTCATTTTATCTCCTTATTTTGCGATAAAGTTAAAGAAATTCGAGTCTTTTCGACAATACAATATATTATCATGATTTTTGCAACTATAGATGATGTATGAATTGTAAAGAGTCACAGACTTAGAGCTAATTTGACAAATCTTTTCATACATTGCATGAGGAGAATTGGAGAATGGAAGAACTTATAATTGACCATTGACTAATTGATACATGATTGATTAATTGATTGAATTGCATCAATTATTAATTACAGGAGAGCCGATATGAATTGAATTTAATCATTATGTTATTGCAATCATTTGATTTTCTATCATTTTCATTTTTTTCTTCTAACACAGATTTTGGGATACGGGTTTGAAGCTGCTTGGTTTCAGCACTCTACAGAGGCATGATCACTATCAATTAGTAACCGGCAAGCCACCAATACCAAACGTGAAACAAATTATTTATCAAAATTGAACCTCCCAAAATGGCGGATTTGGATATAGAAGAATTGCATACTCCAACACGAGAATGGAAGGGCTGGATTCGAAATCGAATGACCCACGAGTTGGAATGGTGCATCGTGACAGCAGGGCTGATGGGCGTCTTCCGCGACCCGGAGGCCAACCGCGCCCGCATCGTCCTCAACCTCAACGACTTCGATATCAAGCCCCTGTGCGAGGGAGCGAAGCGAGGCTCCCACGTCTTCACCTACGTCGATGACTGTTACAGCATCAAGTTCGTGTCGAAACGAAACGCGCGGATGATCTACACGTTCGGTACCGAAACGGAGGATGATTTTCGTACGTGGCATCGCGCGCTGACCGGAAGTGAAATGGAAGAGTCTGGCCTTGATTTGACCCTTGACGCTTCCTCGAGTTCAACGTCAGTGGAGGTTATTAAGGGTAAACACGTTGGCGCACGTAGGATGGACAGTGGTTTGGGAGACGACATTTGCACGTCACCGAGTCCAGACGCACAAGGAAGGAACAGCCGCGTGAGGCAGTTTGAAGCTATTCAAGAAATAGAGGTTGCGAGTAGTAGTCTACGCATTAGTGGCCAAACAAGAAACGTCACACCGGATAGCACTAGCGGGAAGTCAGAGTCAAGCGATTCGCTGTCTGACTCGGGGCAAAGTAATACCACAACGCCTGATTCAGAACTAGCGGATGAGGTGCCGAGACTCCGTGCCAACGCTCATAAACTTCGAGGGCCTCGCTCCGATCAGTCTCGCTTTAGTGCTCCAGTTGGGGACTTCTCGCTCTGGGAGGAAAAAATGGGAGAAGACGGAATACTCAAAAAGACTTACTCATTACCCATGAAATCACCGCATCGTGTTCGGGTTTCGTCCGATGGCGAGGATGAGGAGGACGCCTTCCAATATGAACCCTCCTTGAAATTGTCTACCTCCAATCAACAAACAACTCGCTCAGCAACGACCACGCCGACGTATCGACGACCGGGGCCGGTGACGAGTTTCAGCGACCCCGCTAGGAAGAAGCTTGGTTCACGAATGACCGTCAAAGCATCGAAGCTCGTCGGCCGAATGACCCAGCTCCGCTCGCAGCGACACAAGACACCCCTAGCTCAGTCATCCATAGACACCATCACAGTCGAAGGCGATCTCCTTCGAAAGCACAAAAGCACCTTGGTGCCCTGTTTTTGTATACTCAGTGGAAACGTTATGTACTGCTACAAATCTAAAGGATCGGAAGATTTATCGGATTTAACCATCGACATCCACAAGTACCGTCTATCCAAACTGACGGCGGCGAGGACGGAATCGAAGGAGCTCGACTGCGCTTTCGTTCTGACACCCCACAGCAGCGGCTCGAAGGAGTACGTCTTCATCGCGAAGGATTTGAATCTCGCCAGAAAATGGTACGGGCATTTGGAGGATATTTTAAAGGAGTTGGAATCGAGGCAGATCCGAGCCATGCAGAGCTCGGCACCCGACTTGAGGGGTTCCTCGCCCCTGTTGAACCAAACTGGAAAATACGATGTCGGCCAGCAAAGCAGGTACACCAAATCCAAGACGAGGGGGAGCACCTTCAAACTGCTTGCCATGGCAGAGGAAGAGCAAAGGAACTCGATCGCGGCGAGGATGTCGAGGGGCAGCTTCGAGGACGGGTACGGTTTCATGGAGGAATTAAGCCGACATCGAGCTTCAATGGGAGACATCATAGGGACAGATCACGTGGATGGCCAAGCCTACGATGATGACGATGGAGAAGCTTTCATCGAAATCACGATGGAGGACGTCATGAGGTCAAAGGTAAGCACTGATCTATCATTATTACTATTATTATTTTTATTATTGTTTTTGTTGTTGCTGTTTTGTTTGTTGTTGTTATTATTGTTAGTAGTAGTAGTAGTATTAGTAGTAGTTGTAGTAGTAGTCACGGTATCATTAAAGGTAATACAAAGTTTTGGTATGGGGTCATAAATGTGGTTCAAATGAACATATTGGAAGCATATGCGATCCTACAATATTCAGTGGTCGTTGTCGCGGTTGAAATCGAGTCTAAAGTTATGAAATTGTACATAATACACTCTTTATATTGTATAGCTCCCACTCAAGGTCAATATATTAATTAAGCTATAAAACAATGTTTCACGACTAAAATCGACCGATTAGCTATTCCCGTTTAAAAAATTATATATCACAACTACATATTCTGACATTTTCATGGTCGCAGCTACCATCGTACGGCCGTAGGCGCTATTTGAAATTTATCAAAATTTAGCGGGAGCACCGGTAAATTTGTATATGTAATATTTCTCGAAAGTGTTTTAGGGGCTGAATTTCTAGTGATTATAATACATCCACAGGGGCATCCAAATATATCAAAATTGTAAAGAATCACTTCCAGCCAATTTTCAAAACTTCCCAAAACTTTGTAAAACCTTTAATAGTAGCAGTAGTCATGGTAGTAGTAGCAGCAGCAGTTATAGTAGTGGTATTGTCATCTTTATAACTATTTTCATTTTAAAAACCATTATGGACTGGGGATTCTTCAGAATAAGTGTGTTCACAAAGACTTCGATAAGATCGGTAAATGACTACAAATATCAGTTGCATTACCATGGCAACGATTCCGCGGGAAATTGCTCGGAGCGTGAATTGAAACAAAATGGGAGCTAGGGGCTACACAAACTCAAATTCATGAATTCTCTTAAATTTAATCCTGCATGCCAGAGAAATTGTCACATTTTCACGTGGAGATTATACTTTGCAATTTCTTTGAATGCAAAGTCCTCTAGAAGTTCCACATTATTTGTTTAGGGAAAAAAAACATGTCTTTACACATTTCCGCTTTCCAAATTAGCCATTTCAATCTCAGCATGGTCTTTTGATTAATCTTGTTTCCCCCTCGAACTTGAAGAAGAAAATCGAAGCTATATTTATTCCTTCTGACGAGAACTTCTGCCAAGAAATCACTTGAAATGTCTTTCCTGTTGTTTTATTTCATGGGGTCCCGATAAGGACCAATTTAGAGCGATTAATTCAAGCATTCGTCATCAGCAAGCAAAGATAGAGAGGAATTTAAAGATATTTCTCACTCATTTTAATCAGTTTACAACTCAATAAACTGCGGGATCGCCAAGGGGCCGCTAATTGCTGTGAAAGACGAGTCACTACCTTTTCAAAAGCGTTTATAGCGGGACTTTTATGTAAGCAAGAGATTAAGATTTTAAGTAAAGCGAAACGTTTCTTAATGCATTCGTCATCAGTGAGTTACGATATAAATGAATCAAGTAACCGATATTTCTAAGCCCGTTTTTTGACGAGAATGTAAAACTTGACACAAGGGACAACTCATTACTAATGATCCTACTAATTTTCTCGGGGGGTTCCCCCGGTGACCTTTCCCTTCTAAAATTGTCTGGCAAGCATACAAAACAAAACAAAGCAAAAACAACAAAAGAATAAGGTGGCTTTTCACTACGATTATTAGACAAACAAGGACAAACTTTTCTGACCAACCCGAAATAAATAAATAAGAAGAACCGAAAAAAAGTATCACTTCCTGTTGATGTCATTCCACTGGAAAATGAAGATTAAGTTTATTTTCGTCAAACACTTTTGGGTAGGAGTTTCAACCCCACAACAACCCCTACTTAGTACGACCCTGTTACTAAATGAGAATCATTTTAAACCTGCGTAAGTGGTTTTCATTTTCTTTCTTTTTTAAGGAGGGTGGAAGTTAAAAGGGAGATTCATGCAGCGAAAATTCAAAACAAGGCGAGATAGAGGAAGGAAGATCTGTGAGTTAGGGAAGATGTCAATTTGGATGAAAACATCTTTTATGAATGGGAAAGCGGCAATTAATTTAATGCCCCACACGTGTTGCGCATTTCCAAGCTTAATAAATGACAGACTAATTGTGACACACTGATTTATATCAAGTAATGATCGCTGCCCTCTCTCTCTCTCTCTCTCTCTCTCTCCCTCTTTCTCTCTCTCTCTCTCTCTCTCTGTTTCTTTATCTCAATCCATCGGAATATATCCCTAATCCCCTTAGCAAAACGGAAATATTAATTGTAAAGCACATGTATATAATGCTAATATACAGTGAGGTAAGGTTTTGGGATTATCAATCAAAAACAAAAAAATACTCAACTTGCTGACAATCACAAATACTGCACACAGATATTTTCTTTTGGGACTACACTCCCAAGTGAAATAAAAGCTTCGTCCAAAGTTTTCGGCTCTTTTCTCGACGTAGTTCGAATATGGGGGGCATTCGAAGAGCAAACCTCTCCAGTGGTCAATTTTACCGTGATATTCCTCCAAACCGACATACAAAGAATGCGAAAGTTCGTAAATTAACCTGGTCTTAAGTTTTTCCGCCTTTCGTCTCTTTAAAATTAGTCCCTTCTTGAACTTCGCAGGGGGCCTACTGCACGTGTAAAAATGAACGGTTAATGACGGCGTGTGGAAATCAAGTTAAATCACTTAACGAAGTCAACGAGGAAACAGCAATTAGAAGATTCTGTAAGCTCGTTAATGAACCGCGTCAAAGAAATCCATTCCTCATATCAAGGCATTACCAAAATCCTTCAAGATTAAATCATAAAGTATATTAAGAAAAGTATAGATACATTTATGTTTTTAGCATGATATATGGCAAAAAGGCAAATCGTTATTTGTTTAACCTGCTAGATGTCTAGACGAATGATTGACACTTTAAACGGCCAGTGTCTGGTTATTGCACTAATAATAAGAGATGAATTAGAAAGATTTTCCTGACGATTACCAAGCGTAGCAACATATTTCATGATAAAACATTAACATTTACGCTGTATGTTTGTTTATCACATCAATATGAGAACTCATTTAGCAAGCTTTCCTGAAGATTATACGACATAGCAACATACCTCATAAGAAAGCAATAAATGTACGATGCCGTCATTTATTATAAATATACAGTGTAGGTCATATCCATATTTCTAATTTGATGCAAATGTTATACTGGCAGGGGCTATGTCGCGGTTTTTTGTCATTAATTATTAATTCACCTTATAACGCGTCTTAAAAATCTTTGATAAAGCAAGGGCGGGTCCAATTTTATAATTGGGGGGGGGGGGGCAGTGTGTAGAATTTCATTAAATAATGTACGTCAGCATGATGTAGGTTTGTACAAAAAAATTAAGGGCAGGTTCTAGTACCGCGATGGATACGCCACAACCGTTATTAATGGTTAACAACAAAAGATTAGATTTTCAAGAATCCAGCGAAATTTGCATTATACGTTTAAGACCACTAGGTAAATAAACTTTGCCGAAGAGTTTGATAGAGAATGGATGAAAAGTAAAGCAACATAAAGAAGCCCTATACCTTTTCCGATAGAAAACATG
>JAVYIG010011710.1:0-58696 GCA_035222895.1 Strongylocentrotus droebachiensis | reverse complement strand
GTTGTACCTTTCTCGACTCATAATCGTTGTCTGAAGTCAGTCCCTCCCCCCTCTAGCGCGAATCTTTGACGTTTCATTAAATTATTAGAAAAAGAAGACGATTCGTTGTTCCTTTCTCGACTCTTAAACCTTGTCTGAATTCTGCCCCTCCCCCCTCTCGCGCGAAGCTTTGGCGTTTCATTAAATTATTAGAGAAAGAAGACGATTCGTACCTTTCCCGACTCTAAATCCTTAATTTGAACTCAGTTTCCCCCTCCCGCGCGAAGCGCGGAAGTTTTACGATTCGTTGTACCGTTCTCGACTCCTTTTCCCTTTTTCTTCCTACGTCCTCTTTCTTTTTTTTCTTTTCTTTCTCTCTCTTTTTTTTTTGGCCGGCGTTTTGGGGGGGGGGCGACCGCCCCCACCGCTCCCCCCTGGCTACGCGGACTTTGGTATATATATCCATAATATATGAGCTGACATTTAAAGGGCAATCCGACTATCCGACCCTTGTAATACTCGTTAGTTCATTGGTATAAAAACAGAAAAACATGATAAACAGAATGGCGAAAGTTTGAAATAAATCGGACCAAGAATTAAACTATGAATGTTTGAAATATGGGATCACTGATTCCATTCGAATCTCAAATTAACAGGTTGGTCAGTGTATTGTGACGTACTCGTGGTTAACTCTCCCGTTCGTCGTGTACAAAAATATCATTAATTTCTGTTTTTATCCCAAGTCCTCTGAGTAGACCCTCCATAGAAATAATCTTTCGATAAAATTGACATTTTAGTAATTTTTTGTCTTGGAACAAATGGAAAAGTAATTGTCCGCCACTACATTACAGAGACATTACCTTTTCAGCCAATTTGTTGAGCCCGTACAATAGTGAAAACGACTTTTTAAAATTCATATTTTTCTCATTTTGGGGGTCCGACTTCTTTCAAACTTTCACCAGTCTATTTCTCTGATTTGTATGCTTACTTGTAGTCTACTAGCTTGCTCTCGAGGATAGGTTTTCATTTAAGTAGCAGACATGACGAGCTCTAGGTGTCTTCATGAACTAATAGGCCTAAATCATGACTGTGTATGGGCACGTGAAATAAGATTTAAACAGGACTGATCGATATGCATGTTTTTATAAACTCTTATTGAAAACTCGACTCACTTGATGAGTTGCTTTACATTTGTTTACTTTGCTCTTTTTTAGTCATTGAGTTGCAAACATAAAGTGCTAACCTTAATGGAGAGAGAGAGAGAGAGAGAGAGGGGGGGAGGGGGAGCTAAACATTTCCAAAAGCACCTTCCCTTCATCCATAATAGGGACCACATTTTCGTGAATTACTAATGTCATTTGATAATCGTTTAGATGTTTTTTTTTCTCCAAGTGATACGCATGGTAGCATGTACGAGCGAGCTAGGCGAGGAAGAAAACAATTTGAGACTTAATTCGTACCAACAGCCAGTGATGGTGTATAATTTATGTATTCATGGTTTAGAATGTTAAGTAACTAGTGCATAAGAAGGCGATTTTTTTTTTAGTATTGCTCTTAAATAATAATTTGTTGGGCCGCATCAAATCGTCTCAAGGGCCAATGTGGCACACGGGTCGCGTTTGAAGAATAGCGGCTAGTATGTTCCATGAAATCACATCTAAAATGTCATAATTTGTTTGTTGGATGGCTTGTTTTGTTCACTTGCAGTACATCTGTATACATCTAGCTCCTAATCAGATGATGAGCTTTGACGGATCTACGGCTCCTACTGCCGTTGCAAATGTTTTAGTATAGGGAAACTAGGAGTGCAAGAAAACAAGGTCATCACCCAAATTATTACTGCAGAACTCGCCAAGATCGGTGTGAAGGCTGACAGGTAAGCTAAGAACACAGTCGTAAAGACTTTCAAGAAATCAACCTAAAGTAATTTCAGTAGCCCTGTGCATCGCATTTAAAAATGGAGGAATACAACATGACTTTGAGCAGAATAACTTGATTGGGTATTGATGAAATTGCCCTTGAGCTGATTTCTCGAGAAAAAAAATAGATCGTATAATATGATGATGATAATAATAATAATATTGAGAAAAAGGAGTAGAATTTTTCTGTCAAACTGACTCTTGGCAGAAGAATAGTGAAGTTTTTAGTTTATACAATATAGTAAGCATGCATGATTATGATAGGAGGACTCTCATAAAAAAACGATACATCAGAGAAAAAAAGACGATTTCAATGAATTTGCGTTGTTCAATGAATTGCAATGAATTATGTCAATCAATTGCATTTCCACCTTCATCACCCTCTCGTTTTTATTTTCTTCTTCCCGCCCCTCTGCTTCTCTCTCTCTCTCTCTCTCTCTCCCTCCCCCCCTCTCTCTCTCCCCCCTCTCTCTCTCTCTCTCTCTCTCTCTCTCCCTCTCTCTTTCTCTCTCGCTCTCTCTCTATCTTGGCATTGACAGGATGTATGTAGTGTTCAGAGAGATGACCGATCAGGATGTTGGTTACAACAACACTACGTTCGCATAAGCAAGTTCTTCTTCTTCTTCATGATAATCTGCCTCCTTCAATACTGAAGATTCTTGCAGTTTTTCAGATGCCGTCTATACTCGGCCTGATTGGGGTGTGCAAGTTGGATCCGGAATAGAATACATCTCTGCAATTCTCGATCAATTTTTGTGAATCAGTCTTTATTCATCAATTATTAACAAAAACTCATCAATTAATAACAGTCAATCAATTCTATTGCACCATGTATTTCATATTATACTTTGGTGGTGAGGTTCCTTAATTATGTTTAGTGCATTTTATATGAATAAATTAGTTTGGGCAAAACCCACGATTCTGATCATAATCTTCATAATCGTCCAATACAAATGTAAATCTCGATACTATGATGATTAGGTTATAATTGCTTGGTCCCCTTATCTGTAGCGTTGTTCTATTTATGCATCATTCTGTGCCTTGAATATGTTTGTCAATTGTCATACTTGTCGTTTGTCATTTGTTGTATGTAATATCAATATCTTTTTGTAAGTTTCTTATGAAGAAATCTATACTCATTTAACAGTAAAAATATTGTGAGCGAACCCCCATGTTTTCAAGCTTTTCTTTAAAAAGCCCTTCAGCCTTTAAACTCAATTTCTGTTTATCAAGTTCATTGATAAGGCAGGAAATCAACCCTTGATATTTATTCAAGATATAATATAAACATGTACATTGTATCTATCATTTTTGCAACCTCATTGACCGTCTGAATCAGGAGCATAATGTTTGCTCCGATCGGCAGAAAACAAAAGCTTTGTAGGTTTAATTAGACCTTGACTAAATAAAACCAGTAATGCGTGTTAGTTATCCTCATATTGATACAAATGACTTAGCAGAATACCATGGATTGATATGAAATTAAAAAACATGGGGCGGATCACCACTACCGAATTTAAAGGAGGAACAAGGGGAACAGTCGATCTGCCCCTTCTGATAGATTTCCGATCGAGATAGGGGGTGCAGCCACTGTATTTACCAAGTAAGGGAGTCATTTTGATAAGAAATGCACGAAATATTATACAATCTTATATTTTCTTAACAAATAAATCACTTGGGAAATAGCCTTTGGATCACAGTAAATTGCGATGTTTTGCCCTCCTGAGGCCATGGTCAGGGTACGCCATTGGCCAGACCGGGGGAAAGTGGGAGTAATCAAAGCGAGTTTAAAGAAATATGGTCAAACCTGTCCATAAAGACCACTCAAGGAAAACTAAAAAAAGGTGGACACTCTAGACAGGTGATCTTTCTACCCCCCCCCCCGCCCCCTCCTCCCCCGAGTTGGAAATGAGCCGTTTACTGGGGTCACGTTATGCAGTGGCGGATCTAGGGGGAGGGGGGGGGGGGTGTTGATTTAAGAAAAATAGTGCTCACTACCCCCCCCCCCCCCCCCTCCGCTTATTCGCCGGCTGGTTGATTTGGCGTTAAATATTTTCTGACGACTTTGGAAAAAAGAAAAAAATTCCTGCTCCTTACCCCTCCCCCTCCCCCGCTTATTCGCCGCTAAACATTTTCTATTTAGCCCCTCCCTTGCCGCCGACTGGATCCGCCCCTCACGTTATGGATACGGAGTCCGCGAATAATTGCCCCAATATCCATGATTTCATGCGCGTTATACATTCAATTAATGTTGTTGTTGTTGTTGATGGTTTGGACTTAAATTCGCTTAGTGTTCAAATGCATTTTTGCATATTTTGTGTAACCAGCTCAAAAATATTAATTGGTTTTAATAAAAAAATTGAAAATTTACACAAGCTGTTTAATTGCATAACTGCCATTCTTTTTTCAAAGTTGTTATGTTTCGGCCGGTATGAGTATTTTTTTTCTTCTTTCTATTTATCCTCTTTCGAGGGACTTTATTTGTTCATATCATAAAATAACAGCTATTTACAACAGTGTTTAAATACAGAATTCATGCAGTTGTAACATATCATACATAATACAGAACATGAAACTATTGTGACATAATCACTAACTAAAATAATTTTGTCTTTACTGGGCAATATTCTATGAGGATATTTAAAAATTAAACTGCTTAATTCCGTTGTCATTTATAAAGTAAAATTTATAATGGAGCACCGTTTTCCAGTTAAACTCATAGGCCCGAATTCACAAAGCAAGGTTTGAGCTCAGACCGGGTTTGAGCTCAAACCTCCTTTTGTCTCGCCAAACCTCCTTTTGTTATTTACAAACCAGGTTTGTAAATAACAAAAGAAGGTTTGGCGAAACAAAAGGAGGTTTGACCTCAAACCTTGGTCTGAGCTCAAACCTTGCTTTGTGAATTCGGGCCAAAATGGCCCGAATTCACAAAGGAGGTTTGTCGACAAACCTTGGTTTTCGTACGTCATAGGCCTATGACGCGTTTTACGCGTTTTTTACAAACCTGGTTTGTAAAGAACAAAAGGAGGTTTGGCGAAACAAAAGGAGGTTTGAGCTCAAAACTTGGTCTGAGCTCAAACCTTGCTTTGTGAATTCGGGCCAATAAACCAGGTTTGTAAAAAACGCGTAAAACGCGTCATATGACGTACGAAAACCAAGGTTTGAGCTCAAACCTCCTTTTGCTTCGCCAAACCTCCTTTTGTTCTTTACAAACCAGGTTAGTAAAAAACGCGTAAAACGCGTCATATGACGTACGAAAACCAAGGTTTGAGCTCAAACCTCCTTTGTGAATTCGGACCAATAGGTAAACCAAAATAAGCGTTCCAAAAATAAATGCACGGCAGATCCTGTCTATGCCAACATCAAATTATAATAGTGTTTGGCTTTCATGACCGCTACATCAATGGAGTCACCTGTTACTGTTTCTATTATACTGGATTCCACTGCAGACGGTAGACTATTTACATATCGTAACCTATTACGTAATTTCTGCAACCTAAAATTCGGAAATGCACTTTTTAACCTTGCCAATTTGAAGGCGGAAAGTAATTCATTTTCTTGAAAATTAATACAAATAGAATCAACTTCTTTCCAGATACCGTTTACTAAGACTTGTTTCACTTTAAAAATATTGTTTCTCATCCAGTTTGGAAAATACAATAACTCATTCATATCTTTAATATGTCAACATAAAAGTTAGGCAACTGTTTTTTTCTACAAATACGACACATATCGCTCTTTTTGCAATTAAAATGCAAACAAAGTGGCAAATCCCCAATTTTCTTGATCAAATATATCAACAAAATTTTCCAAGCACTTTGTTCATCTCTTAAATATTTATGAATCCATGAAAGACGGAGTGACCGGCATTTTGACTCTAAGTCGATCATTCCCAACCCCCCTTCTACTTCAGGATTGTGACAGATGTTTCGTTTCACCTTTTCTGTTTTAGAATTCCATACAAATGTGTAAGCCAGTTTATTTATACGTTTAATTATTTTAGAAGGGATCGGAACTGCCGTGGCAGTATGTACTATCTGAGACATAACTAGATGTTTAATCACAACAACTTTTCCGTACAATGTAAGTTTTCTCATTTTCCATAAATCCAAGGTATTCTTTATTTTCTCTACTTTACTTTCCCAGTTTAAATTTTGAACGTCAAAATAATTTTTAACTACATAAATACCAAAACATTTTCTAGGGTCTTCGGTGAAATATAAATCTTCAACTTCATCGTCATTTATATTAAGTTTCATAAGATTTGATTTGGTCCAGTTAATTTTTGGTCCCGCATGTGCTCCAAACAGTTCTACTTCTTTCATTATTTCTTTAACAAATTATTTTAACAGATCTAGTAATAATCGTCGTATCGTCTGCGTATTGAACGATACGTATACCTTTAAAATCAGCTTGATCTTCATTGAAGTCTGGGACTTGGATTCCCTCTATTTTGGCGTTTTGTTTAATTCTTTCCCCTAAAACCTCTGCAATTATTATAAATAAAAGTGGAGAAAGTGGGCAACCTTGCCTAACGCCTCTTTCTATTGCAAATTTGTCGGATATCCAACCAAAATTTAAGACACGACCATGAGCACCATTATATAACGTTACAATCCATCTTAAAAACGAATCTTTAAATTTAAGTTCCCGTAACAAGGACAATAAAAAAACATGACCAATGGTATCGAACGCTTTTTTGAAATCCAAGAACATCATAACAACTGGTTTGTTTGCAAAAAGACAATAATCAATAGTATCCTGAATTAGTCTGGTACATTCAGATGCAGAGCGGTTTTTTAAAAAACCAGCCTAATCCTGTGATCCAAGTTTATATATAACTTTCTGTAATCGTATTGAAAGAATGCGAGCTGCAAGTTTATAATCAATGTTTAACAGCGAAATAGGTTGCCAATTATCAAAAACATTTTGGTTACCTTTCTTATATAATAGAGTAAGGATAGCTCGACTTTGTGTGCACGACAATTGTTGTTTGTCGTAACCCTCATTCAGACTGTCAATTACCATATGTTTGATATCCCCCAGAAGCATTTATAAAATTCAACACTGAGTCCATCGCTTCCAGGTGATTTGTTCATCTTCATTGACTTCAATGCTTCCCAGCATTCATTCTCTGTGATTTTTCCCTCACATAAATGTGCATCTTCTTCATTCAAAACATTTAAGTTGATATCAGATACGTATTCTTTAAACCCAGCCTCGGTATTATTTCCCTTATAGAGTTTACAATAAAATTCTCGTATACCTGTCAACATTTTCTGTTCATCTTTGATAATTTTTCCGTTACTTTCAAGACAATCTATTTCTTTCTTTTTCCCTTTAGCTTTTTCAAGCTGAAGAAAATATCTTGTTGACTTTTCACCAAATTCAAGCCACCTTGCCCGAGATCTCACAAATGCACCTTTGCACTGATATTCATACCACTTGTCTATCTTTTGTCTCAAACACTTCATTTTATCTATATCATATGCACATGAACCCTCATCTTTTTTCTTACACAAGTTATCATATTCACTTTCCATATTAGCAATATATTTCTTTTTTCTTGTATTAACATTAACTGTATATTTTGTACTAAATTCTTTAATTTTAATTTACACATTTCCCACCTTAGCTGTTTATCAAATTGACTAAATTCAATATTAACCTTACGAATAATACGTTTAACATTTTCTTTAAACACTTCATCCTTCAGGATAGAATTATTCAGTTTCGAACAACCCTTTCCTCTACTTTGTGCTAATATTTTAAGTTTCATGGATACCCCGTTATGATCGCATTTCAACACTGGTTTTATGTCGATTGAGTAAATATATGAAAAATGCTCTTTCGACATGAGCCAATAATCTAGTCTTGAGTTAATGTTTAGTGACAGCTGCCTCCACGTAAACTGTTTCCTCTCTGGAAACATTTTTCTCCACACATCTACTAAGTTATTATTTTTCCGAAATTTAACAAAATTTTGTTTTGGTAAATATATGAGATTCCACTTGTGTCTATTTTTTTTGTTTTGTACACAATTCCAGTCTCCACCTGCGACCACTTGTGTCTAGTTTTTTTGTTTTGTACACAATTCCAGTCTCCACCTGCGATCATAACGTCATTTAGTTTTCTAATCTTTTTCACCCATATACATAAAGATGAATAGAAATGTTCTTTCAGTGTGTTTTTTGCTGGAGCATACACATTTATACATAAATACATTCGATCTTGATACGAAAATCTCAGTGCAATAGCCCTACCATCACCTTTGAAATGTTTGTCGATGACCGTAATAGGGAGACCTTCTGACGACTTTGGAAAAAAGAAAAAAATTATTGCTCCTTACCCCTCCCCCGCTTATTCGCCGCTAAACATTTTCTATTTAGCCCCTCCCTTGCCGCCGACTGGATCCTTAGCTTGATAACTTTATTCGATTTTTTGTTATTTTCGGTACTATCGTAAATTAGCTGTCGGGTAACCGCGCATGAATCGTTTTGTAATTTATCTTCTTTTTGTTAACCCATTGCTTACTGGAACCTGGTGGTCCCTGACTGCGTTAAGTCTATGGGAATTAACCCATTGCTTACTGGAACCTGGTGGTCCGTGCCTGCGTTAAGTCTATGGGAATTAACCCATTGCTTAATGGAACCTGGTGGTCCCTGTGTTAAGTCTATGGGAATTAACCCATTGCTTACTGGAACCTGGTGGTCCCTGCCTGCGTTTAGTCTATGGGAATTAACCCATTGCTTACTGGAACCTGGTGGTCCCTGCCTGTGTTAAGTCTATGGGAATTAACCCATTGCTTACTGGAACCTGGTGGTCCCTGCCTGCGTTAAGTCTATGGGAATTAACCCATTGCTTACTGGAACCTGGTGGTCCCTGACTGCGTTAAGTCTATGGGAATTAACCCATTGCTTAATGGAACCTGGTGGTCCGTGCCTGCGTTAAGTCTATGGGAATTAACCCATTGCTTACTGGAACCTGGTGGTCCATGCCTGTGTTAAGTCTATGGGAATTAACCCATTGCTTAATGGAACCTGGTGGTCCCTGCCTGCGTTAAGTCTATGGGAATTAACCCATTGCTTAATGGAACCTGGTGGTCCCTGCCTGCGTTAAGTCTATGGGAATTAACCCATTGCTTAATGGAACCTGGTGGTCCCTGCCTGCGTTAAGTCTATGGGAATTAACCCATTGCTTAATGGAACCTGGTGGTCCCTGACCGCGTTAAGTCTATGGGAATTAACCCATTGCTTAATGGAACCTGGTGGTCCCTGACTGCGTTAAGTCTATGGGAATTAACCCATTGCTTACTGGAACCTGGTGGTCCCTGCCTGCGTTAAGTCTATGGGAATTAACCCATTGCTTAATGGAACCTGGTGGTCCCTGCCTGCGTTAAGTCTATGGGAATTAACCCATTGCTTACTGGAACCTGGTGGTCCCTGCCTGCGTTAAGTTTATGGGAATTAACCCATTGCTTAATGGAACCTGGTGGTCCCTGCCTGCGTTAAGTCTATGGGAATTAACCCATTGCTTACTGGAACCTGGTGGTCCCTGCCTGCGTTAAGTCTATGGGAATTAACCCATTGCTTAATGGAACCTGGTGGTCGCCGCCTGCGTTAAGTCTATGGGAATTAACCCATTGCTTACTGGAACCTGGTGGTCCCTGCCTGCGTTAAGTCTATGGGAATTAACCCATTGCTTAATGGAACCTGGTGGTCCCTGCCTGCGTTAAGTCTATGGGAATTAACCCATTGCATACTGGAACCTGGTGGTCCCTGCCTGCGTTAAGTCTATGGGAATTAACCCATTGCTTACTGAACCTGGTGGTCCCTGCCTGCGTTAAGTCTATGGGAATTAACCCATTGCTTAATGGAACCTGGTGGTCCCTGCCTGCGTTAAGTCTATGGGAATTAACCCATTGCTTAATGGAACCTGGTGGTCCCTGCCTGCGTTAAGTCTATGGGAATTAACCCATTGCTTACTGAACCTGGTGGTCCCTGCCTGCGTTAAGTCTATGGGAATTAACCCATTGCTTACTGGAACCTGGTGGTCCCTGCCTGCGTTAAGTCTATGGGAATTAACCCATTGCTTACTGAACCTGGTGGTCCGTGCCTGCGTTAAGTCTATGGGAATTAACCCATTGCTTAATGGAACCTGGTGGTCCCTGTGTTAAGTCTATGGGAATTAACCCATTGCTTAATGGAACCTGGTGGTCCCTGTGTTAAGTCTATGGGAATTAACCCATTGCTTACTGAACCTGGTGGTCCCTGCCTGCGTTAAGTCTATGGGAATTAACCCATTGCTTACTGAACCTGGTGGTCCCTGCCTGCGTTAAGTCTATGGGAATTAACCCGTTGCTTACTGTAACCTGGTGGTCCCTGCCTGCGTTAAGTCTATGGGAATTAACCCATTGCTTACTGGAACCTGGTGGTCTCTGCCTGCGTTAAGTCTATGGGAATTAACCCATTGCTTAATGGAACCTGGTGGTCCCTGTCTGCGTTAAGTCTATGGGAATTAACCCATTGCTTACTGAACCTGGTGGTCCCTGCCTGCGTTAAGTCTATGGGAATTAACCCATTGCTTAATGGAACCTGGTGGTCCCTGCCTGCGTTAAGTCTATGGGAATTAACCCATTGCTTAATGGAACCTGGTGGTCCCTGCCTGCGTTAAGTCTATGGGAATTAACCCATTGCTTACTGAACCTGGTGGTCCCTGCCTGCGTTAAGTCTATGGGAATTAACCCATTGCTTACTGGAACCTGGTGGTCCCTGCCTGCGTTAAGTCTATGGGAATTAACCCATTGCTTACTGAACCTGGTGGACCCTGCCTGCGTTAAGTCTATGGGAATTAACCCATTGCTTAATGGAACCTGGTGGTCCCTGTGTTAAGTCTATGGGAATTAACCCATTGCTTAATGGAACCTGGTGGTCCCTGTGTTAAGTCTATGGGAATTAACCCATTGCTTACTGAACCTGGTGGTCCCTGCCTGCGTTAAGTCTATGGGAATTAACCCATTGCTTACTGAACCTGGTGGTCCCTGCCTGCGTTAAGTCTATGGGAATTAACCCGTTGCTTACTGTAACCTGGTGGTCCCTGCCTGCGTTAAGTCTATGGGAATTAACCCATCGCTTACTGGAACCTGGTGGTCCCTGCCTGCGTTAAGTCTATGGGAATTAACCCATTGCTTAATGGAACCTGGTGGTCCCTGCCTGCGTTTAGTCTATGGGAATTAACCCATTGCTTAATGGAACCTGGTGGTCCCTGCCTGCGTTAAGTCTATGGGAATTGGATAATTCAGTAGTCAACAGGTTAAAATGGAAATTTCTACTTTCAGTCTTTTCAATTAAGAACCAAAGTTCACTTACCCCATCTACGTTCATCTCCATTGATAAGCCAGTTCATAGTTGCAGTCTGAGTATGAGCAGACAAAGGTCATTGCAGACCAAATTGTGAAATACACGGAGACAAAATACTGTAAACGTGTAAATGAAAGTTATGTAATCATTATCATTTATGCACAAGCAGTGCACTTCATGATACCATGGAGTAACTCCATGAAAAGGGGAAATAAAGGCTATTTATGTAGCACCTTCATCGGAATGATTATTTCAAAATGTACAAAGTGGGACCTCTTCATGTTTTGAAGATTTGTGGATATTCGAGATCATTTGGGACATGTGCTAACCAAATTATTTGAGTGCACTCTTTTTTTCCGAAGGTTCATAATTCTGAAACACAAGTTTCCTATGCCTAGGGGTTGATAATTCCGAAATTGAAAAAGGGTTCATAATTTCGAACATTTGTTGCATTATTCCGAAGGTTCATAATGCCGAAAATGAAAAAGGGTTCATAATCCGTTTACTAGACTCCTCCCAATTCTGTACCAAAATGTTGATACGATAAACAATTATGTGAATCTTTTATAAACTTATTATGAAAGAGGTATTTTAAAACTAGCTAATACTCGAAAGTGAGAATATTTACCTATATTCTGCTCTGCAACGTTAATACGGCCACTGGCCATCTTTAAATAGTTTGGAGCTGTATAGCTTCGGCAATTATTTCGACAATGGCCATTCTTTCCAAAGACAAAACAAAAATCGGTTGCGGCCGTGGGTCCTGATAGGTAACTTTGATTGAATGTTCTTGAATATAATTATGAGGCATCATTACGCATTGGGCCACAAAAATTATTGTTGGCATAATTAGCCATAATATCAGCGGGAGAAGCCACTGGTCTTCTCACTTGATATTGCTCGCTCTTTTAGGTTAAATTAACACCAGAGTTTTTCTTTTTAGCTGCAGCTCTGGCTTGAGGAGAACAAATTTTCTTGTCATACTCACCATTTTCAGCCAGATAGTCAGCCAGATATTCGTCCACAGCAAGCCAACCCGCTTCAGACTTTTCAGTTTGACAAGCTTATTCCTTTGTTTTTATTTTATTTTCGGCCTTCTCAAGGATTGGGGCCCCACTACTGCCAATGGGAGGGGATTTCTTTGCTTCTTCCAATTGATCTAGTATTGAAAAATTGAAAATCACTTGTTCCTCGTACGTTCCCTTTAAATCGGAACGGGATTTTCTTAGCTTTAAGCTTTCCAATCTCTGTGGAAGCATTTTCGTTGGCTACCTTAAGCCTCGGTCACAAATGCCATTACGAACTGCTACGAACGCCATACGAACGATTTTCAGACAATGACAATTCGGGAAGACAATGGAAAAACAGGAAGATTCGTACGAAATTATCGTTCGTACGAACATTTGTGACCGTAGCATTATGGAAATCAAGTTGATTGTCGACGTAGGATTGAATCACCCCAATCGACTGAGTTATAGCATGGACCTACTACTCGTAGTATAGGTCCATGGTTATAGCTCCTGTGACAGCCTGATTAATAACATTAGATAATGCATCAAATGATACAGGCTTGCCTTGTCTTCTGATAACAGGATTCTGGCTTCTATCGCGTTAAAATCCTGTTGTGGCTGTTCAATATTTCCTGAATGAACACCTTCCATTTCACTTCAAACTCTACAGTGCGTCCTAGAAAAAACGAAACCGAGAATTATCGATGTTTTATCATAACTTAATCACAATTATAATTAATAAATGACCCATATTTGTAAAGCTAAGATCCTCCTCTTTCATTAGATGCAACTCTTATGATGCATATTTCAATATTTGATTAAACGAATTAATTTTCACTGGCTGCCTGCCGTAGCAACAAACGGAATTGACAAAAGACTTAACTCCGTTTCGTTGACAATCAGCCATAGGCGAAAGACTTCATGCATGGCTGATTGTCAACGAAACGGAAGTCTTTTGTCAATTCTGCTTGTTGCTACGGATGGCAGCCAGTGAAAACTTACTTTTTAAATCAAATTATGGAAATGCAAGCATCTTTTTAAACAGACAGAACTTTGCTATTCCATGCTCATTTTTCCTGATTGAGATTTCATATGATGAGGGCAAAAACTGAACTTTCTAGAAATAATTATCGGTTTCTTTTTTGCTGGGACGCACTGTATATCAAACAGAAGAACCACAATCTATTGTAAATCCCTGCTGGACCTTAAAAATGGGGTGGTCCACACTATATATAGCAGTAATAATGACCACATCCTAACTCTACTCATCTCTCGCGGCATGCGACATTTGCATACAGTCATTGTGCAACGTGGGGTCAATGCTCCTATGGAAAATGTCAATTCTATTGTTTCATTTTTTATTCACTCTCACCCTTAACCATTGTTTGAAATTTTCATTTAGTTTTACAGACGCAAACATTTGAAAGTTCGACCAAAATGCCAGCTCTGGAGATATTCACCAACGTTAAAGAAGTTAGCATTCCAGCTGGCTTCTTTGCAAATCTGTCCTCTGTATATCAGAAAGCAATGGGAAAACCTGAAAAGGTAATAATCGTCTTGGTAAAGGTCATTTGGGATATGTTTGGTCCCATATACTGCACTCTACTGTCCCATATACTGTGTGTGTTATGTCTTACAATCATGATCATCTAGATTAAATTAAAGGAGACCTAACCCAGAATAATAAGTGGCGCTTGTAAAATGGCGACTGGCTGGAATGCTCCCCAGGGAGTGGAGAATGTGCATACCTTGTGTGCGGGTAAGCCTGAATCCGATGACCGGGGTAATAATATGTTGTAAAGCGCTGTGAGTGTGATACACATGTATGTCTGTAAGAGCGCTATATAAATGCCAATATTATTATTATTATTATAGGGTATTCTGAAAAACGAGATGAATTAGCATGCATAGTGCATCATCCTATATATCAAGATGGCGATGCCAATGTCTTGCTGAGAAACTGTATTTTATTTTTGCTTTATGCCTTTCTCATACACTTTGGTGGGGAATCTTGTATATTTTTGTTTCTTCTTCTTCTTGGCTTCTTTTCTACTTCGAATTCTCTATCGATTTGTTTATTTCCTTCCTACTCCTTGTATTTAGTAAGTTTCATCTTGTCTCTATGTAGCAAGGGCAAAATAATGAGTTTAGTACAAGATTAGTTCTTTTTTAATACGGATTTTACATTTAACGAACATTTCTAAAATGCTCAATCTACTTCCTAATGTAGGTCAAGTTCAAGTTCAAGTTCAAGTTCAAGTTTTATTTATCTTTCTTTCATAACACACTTTACAAATATGACATGAATACAACAAGTTTAACATAATATGGCGTTACAATAGAAAAATGAGGTGACCTTGGTTGAAAGCAAGGCTTGTGGATTTATGGTCCCTCATGAGTAGCTTATGAGTATGTCCTAAAAGAACAAACTCGTCAGATAAGAATAATGCATACATTTAAATGCTGACAAACTAAACTAACTAAACAACTGAGAAAATATAAACATAAATAAGTATAATAAAATCTACTGACTACTTGGTCAATAACATGTCCATATTTGTTAACTTTAGGTTTGCTTTTTTACGGAAAAATTACCCATTGTAAAACTTACAATTCAGATCTTGTGAAAATGCGATATTTACGCGTGCACTTTATAACATCCATTGTCTGTGTTTTCTTATTTTACCCACATTGCAGTATATCTGTATTCGTTTGGTGCCCAACCAAATGATGAGCTTTGCAGGGTCTACAGAACCTTGTGCCATTGTCAATGTGAGAAGTATAGGGAGTCAAGGACTTAAGGAAAACAAGGTCATCACCCAGATTTTTACTGCAGAACTCGCCAAGATTGGTGTTAAGGCTGACCGGTAAGCTTTTATGAATTCAAAAAATATTAAGTCACATATTTCAACACATATGTCAAATTATGAACAAATAGTTATGACACATTCTATGGTGATAATTACTCCGCAGGCATTATCTCACACTTACTGAAATTTTGCTTCAGCTTAGCCTAAGGTTTTTGTTTACAGGGCAAGTCTACTCCAAAAAAACTTACTTTCAATAGAAGCAGAAAAATCAGACAAACCAATCAAAACAAGTTTGAGCAAAATCGGATATATAACTAATAAGAAATTTATGAATTTGTAATAATAATAATAATAATAATAATATTGGATATGTATATAGCGCACATATCCACCCTGCAGGGTGACATGAAAAACTTTGAAAATCACAAAACAAATTGGCAACTCACTCATAAATCTGTGACGTCATTACCTCACTATCCACTAATCGTTTTCTTTATATTAGTAATATAAATTTCCGATTTCCCCCCTAGAAATCTTATTTCCTCACACCAGCACCCAAATTATATTGATAGTAATAAGTATTATGTTTTTGTGTGGATGCACTAATATAGAGTAATTTTTTTCCAGTTAAATCATGAAAACTGTGAATTTGATAACCTATTTATATAAAATTTTGCATTTTTTCTTATTAATATGATGGAATTTATTATTGTTTCCAGTGCCCAACAATTTTTTTTCTTCTTCTAAAAGTGGACTTCTGTCCACAGATCGTTGCTGAACACTCGCCAGCACATCCCTGTAAATTACCCATTTTACATGAATGGCCCCTTCCTCTTAGACTGGAGAGTTTTTGTAAACATCAATGTTAAAATGTATCTTCTTTTTTTGTATTCCCCCTTCTCTACCTCTCTTTCTCTTCCCCTCTTTGTCTTTACTCCTTTAATTTGTCTTTTTCCGAATTCTTTGCTTCTCTCTCTCTCTCTCTCTCTTACTTCTCTCTCTCTCTCTCTCTCTCTCTCTCTTTCTTCTGTCTCTCTCTCTCTCTCTCTCTTTCTCTCTCTCTTTTCTCTCTCTCTCTCTCTCTCTCTCTCTCTCTCCATTCCCCTTATTCTTTCCTTCCTCTCTCACAACTTTTCTTCTCTTCTTTTTATCATTCTCTCTTACTCTACAGGATGTATGTGATGTTCACAGACATTGCGACCCAGGATGTAGGGTGGAACAATATTACATTTGCCTCATAAATTAAGGTTGATCTTTCATGTTTTGATTAGAGAAAATGACAAAAGGCTTCAGTATTACTATTTAATGTATTAGTTCAATTAAGTCAGACATGATTCCAAATAAATTAAATGCTCATTTCAGAAATGAACTCATATTTTTAATTCCTGTAGGCTGTTGAATGATAAGATGGACAGATTAATAAGAGCTCATTGCAGACAATCATGTTCATGAAAAAGAGAAAGTGTTTTATTCCGGTGTTCCTCCGCACATCGCCGCCTCATTACACACATCAAAGCACTATTGGTGCTCATATGGGGTCTATTCGCTATTCATAAGGACCGCTATTCATAACGTGGAAATTTCCGTACTTCCTGGTCCTCTATTCATAATGGTAAAAGAGGGTCACTATTCATAAAGAAATAAGGTTCGTTGATCATAAGGACCGCTATTCATAACGTGAGATGAGGGTCGCTATTCATAATTCATATTAAGGGTCATTAATCATAAGGACCGCTATTCATAATAAGAAATCAGGGTCGCTATTCATAATACGAAATGAGGTTCATTACTCATAAGGGTCGCTATTCATAACACGGGAAGAGGGTTGCTATTCATAATACGAAATGAGGGTCGCTATTCATAATACGAAATGAGGATCGCTGTTCATAATAGAAGTAGAGGGTCGCTATTCATAATACGAAATGAGGGTCGCTATTCATAATACAAAACGAGGGTAGGAGAAGAGGGTCGCTATTCATAATACGAAATGAGGGTCGCTATTCATAATAGGAGAAGAGGGTCGCTATTCATAATAGGAGAAGAGGGTCGCTATTCATAATAGAAGAAGAGGGTCGCTATTCATAATACGAAATGAGGTTCGCTATTCGTAATAGGAGAAGAGGGTCGCTATTCATAATAGGAGAAGAGGGTCGCTATAGTAGAGGGTCGCTATTCATAATAAGGAATGAGGTTCGCTATTCATAATAGGAGTAGGGGGTCGCTATTCATAATATGAAATGAGGTTTGTTATTCATAATAGGAGTATAATACTATTATGAATAGCGACCCTCTTCTATTATGAATAGCGACCCACTTCTTCTATTATGAATAGCGACACTCTACTCCTATTATGAATAGCGACCCTCTTCTCCTATTATGAATAGCAACCCTCTTCGTCGATTATGAATAATGACCCTTATGAATAATGACCCGTATGAATAGCGACCCTCATTTTGTACTATGAATAGCGACCCTCATTTCGTATTATGAATAGCGACCCTCATTTCGTATTATGAATAGCGACCCTCTTGCTGCGTTATGAATACCGACCCTTTTGTAATATTATGAATAGGGACCCTTATGAATAACGACCCCGATTTCGTATTATGAATAGCGACCCTCTTCTAATATTATGATTACCGACCCTCTTCTTTGATTATGAATAGCGGTCCTTATGAACAATGACCCTTATGAATAATGACCCTTTTCTCCAATTATGAAAAGCGGACCTTATGAATAGCGGTCCTTATGAATAGTGGACCTTATGAATAGCAAACCATATGAATAGCGGTCCTTATGAATAGCGATATTGACCCGTTCATATAGTACCACAACATTCCCCTTCTTTCAATGACAAGTTAATTGATAGTGCTCGCATTAACCACCTTCCTGTTATATGCACCAGTCATTGCGATGGCGTGGATTCGTATCCCACTGCTGCCACCATGTTGAATGATCAAATGAACAGATAAATAAGAGCTCTTTGCCGACAATGTTGATGAATAAAATAATGACCATCTTGAAAGTGCTTTATTCTGGTATTCTTTACATTTTTTAACTGTGTAAACGAAGATTAATACTATTTATCCTCATTTAGCTGCTAAATGAAAATGAATGTTTATCCTTATACCTAACAGTGTTAAACGAAGATTAATTTATCCTCACTAAGCTGTTAGATAAACATTAATGTATCCTCATTTAGCTGTTAAATGCAGATGAATTTATCCTTTAAAGGTACTATGTCCCTTTTGCAGCCAACCTCAAATTCTGTAGAACTTTGCAGGAATTATGAATATGTCATGTATGTCCTATCTGTGAAATTTAAACGTTAGCAGTGTCCTCATATTCAAATTATGCAAGGAAACCCGTTTACTTGCTAGACTGCACTGTCAGACACTATTGAGTGACTGACTGGCTTTTTTTCTTCTTTGGTAATAACATACATGAAAAGAGTTGTAAAGGGTACATGAGCATTTGTCTACATCAATAACCCACTTCTTGTGATGGCCAAGATTAAACTGATAGAATCTTTGCGTAGCATAAAACGTATGACCATTCGGTACAATTGTTTGAAAATCAAGACTATTACTTTTGGGCTCTATAGCCCTAAAGTCGATTTGACAACTAATAGTCGTTATTTCCCCACATGAAGACACTTTCAAGTCCCACCTTTTTTAGGGAAGTTCTAAATTAGTATTATCTTTCAAATGCAGTTGGAATTTAACTTTTTCATTTGTTGGGCCTGCAAATGGGACATAGTACCTTTAAAGTGACTTAGTAACATTGTTGAAGGTTGATGAAAAAAATTGCTTAATTTTTGTATAAAATGTTACTTACTATATTCCTTCTACACTGTACTAACCCTCTGACATGCAAAAAAATCCTGAAAAAATTCTCAAATCACGAAGTTATCTATGGTTTTCTTGAAGGCGTCGCGATGTATGACACCCTCTAACAGTGATTAACAGTAAATTCTCCCAACCATTTTTGAATTTCCCCAACCGTTTTTCCATGAAAAAGACATAAAACAGGCTATAAACAATCGGTCAACACTTAAATGTCTGGAATGGAATGTAGAGCCATTTTTATTGCTTTGTGAGATTTCCATTCACCTAAAATGTAATTAAATTGTAATAATATAGTTGGGAGAATTAAGGAATCGATCAGATCATTTTTTCCCAATTTGTATCATGAATAATGGTCCGTTTTCACTCAAATTTTTAAATTATCTTTAATTGTACATCACTACCTTAGCACCACTATCTCTCATCTGAACAATGTTACAAAGCCCCTTTAATATGCAGCGGTGTCAAAGAACATAAATTCATCTTCGTAATAGATATAGATTTGTACGTGTAATACGTATTATTTTGTATTCATTTCTACGTATTAAATTGTATGGCACATTTGAATATCTTGTATTTATTTGTTTTAATTATTTGTCTTGAGTGACTGACATTCCTTAATGTTCAAATGATGATTGGGTGTAGAGACCGGAGCGCGCGTGTAGAGCAGATCGAGATCGATAATTCAAATATGTTGGTGGTAGTGTGCGGAGATGTGAAAGAAAAATCAAGGAATCAGTTTGATGACATTTTGAGGAAAAGTGAACAAAAATTGGTTCATTTTGAAAAGAATTACTGTTTGTAGTGCTAATGGTAGTGAGCACTAATTTTGTTTTGCCCTCGAAAATTTAAAAAACGCACCCCCCCCCCCCCCTTGAGCACCAGGGGAGGGGGTCCCGTTTCCAAATAAAGGTAAAATTAACCTATTTTACCTGTTTTGTCCCCAGGGGAGGGGGCCCGGGCGCCTGGTCCCCCTGGATCCGCCACTGGGCCCAGACACTTTATCTTACCCAACCCTATACCTAAAATTCTAAACATCTAATACCGAAATGCATTTTCTTTGACAAATGAAAGCCCAGGGCAATTGTTGTAGCGCCTGGCACCTCAGAACATATTTATTGGAAACTGGCCCTCACTCGGTGGCTTTCCTCGTCTTTCTGCACCCTCACTCGTCAGTTGTATATTTCTTGTTCGTTTCTTATAATTATGAAGAAATCTACATTCATATTAACGGTAAAAATATTGTCAGCGAATCCCCTTGTTTCCAAGCTTTTCTTTAAAAAAAACTCTTCCGAGTCATTAATCTCAATTTCTGTCAATCAAGTTTATTGACAAGGTATGAATTCAACCCTTGACAAAGAAAATAACATCTGGAAATATATACATGTGCATTCACATAATCACATTGTATAACTTCACTGATCGTCTGAATCAGGAGCATAATGTTTGTTCCGATCGGCAGGAAACAAATACTTTGTTGGTTATAAGTGGGACCTAATTGACCAAGAAAACCCAATAATGCGTTTTAGTCATCCTCATACAAATGAATTAGCAGAATGCCGTGGATTATTGTGAAATTGACAAAGATAAGGCGGAGTCACTACCGATAGTCGAATAATATTTTTGTAGAACAAAACAAAATGTGTCAAATAACATTTTGGCAATTAAATTATCAGGAATAATACACTGAAGAACAATTTGTGATATCAGGTGGAAGAAGATATCAGGGGTAATTAGTGTCAGGGGTAAAATTGTCAGAGGTTTTATACCTCTGGCATTTTTACCTGGCACCAACAACTCGTATGGTTATGTGCTTTACAAATTCAAAAGTATATACTGTACATATTGGCCCGAATTCACAAAGCAAGGTTTGAGCTCAGACCATGAACCTAATACAGTACAGACCCAGGTTTGTAAATAACAAAAGGAGGTTTGGCGAAACAAAAGGAGGTTTGAGCTCAAACCTTGCTTTGTAAATTCGGGCCTATATATTTGGCTACATTCTAGTGGTGACATTTGTTATAGTGATTAAATGCACCGGGTATGCTTTCCACGATAGGCCTATGCTAAATGTTTGCCATCAATACGTCATTATGTAATCAACCTATTTTGTTATAAGCTACTGTTACAAGCTACTGTTACAAGCTACTGACACGTCTAGACGCAATGCGATAAAAATCAATGACCTTTTGTATTGACTGGCTGCATACCTTTGCATCGGTGTACTTGACCAGCTTGTTTTTGTGTGAACTTTGCCCGCCCTTTTGTTGTATTTGTTACAAGCTACGGAAAGATTAACCGCCCTCAACCAATAGAAAAGCTTCACACGGCTTGGTTGCTAAGTATCGCCAAGAAGTTACTAGCTTCTTGTATCCCTGCGCTAAGCGAAGCCCGCGCCCGTTACCGGTATAAAAAGGCCTTGGTGATAAAAACAGCTACACATTTCTGCACCTCTCCGTTGATCACTGGACGGACACCTGTCTCTCTTATTCATCATCGTTTTGAAATCTAATAAGGTAAGAATAACTAGTGTAATTTTTATTTAAGAAAATGGAAGTCTTTTATATTATATTTCATGTGAGCATTATTCTGCTTTTCTGTCATATCTTGTGTGAAAGAAATGTGAAATTTTAAAAGAGTATTGGTTCGTTTGCCACGACGATTTTCTGGCATTTCATTTATTTTTTAGAATTTTGATTACAAGTTTTGTTTGTTAGTAATTCACTTTTTTTTTTAAATTTCTCGTTAAATTATTAATTGCATCTAGAGAACTGTATTTCTTTAATAACATTTTTAATGTCTATGATAGGAATATAATGAAAGGGCTTTAGGGTCTAATTTCCTTTTAAATTATTCATTTTTCATTCACTCTCACCTTTAACCATTGTTTTAAATTTGTGTTTTTTGTGTTACAGACGCAAACCTGTCATCATGTCTGAACGCAAGGCTGTGATCAAGAACGCTGACATGTCAGAAGACATGCAGCAAGACGCAATCGACTGCTCCAACCAGGCGATGGAGAAGTTTAACCTGGAGAAGGACATCGCCGCCCACATCAAGAAGGAATTCGACAAGAAGTACAACCCAACCTGGCATTGCATCGTCGGCCGCAACTTCGGCAGCTACGTGACTCACGAGACCAAGCATTTCATCTACTTCTACCTCGGACAAATCGCCGTGCTTCTATTCAAGTCGGGATAGATTTCGTCTGAACTCAAAAACTTTCTATAAAGACTATTTGATAACCCCATCCAAAGTGATTCCTGTATATCAAGCATTTTAACCCAACGGTGCGAACCAAGGACTGAAGCCAACAACGTGTTATGGATGTGGTATCATGAACTTGTGCAGTGCCCAGCCTTCTTCACTCATAAACATGGCAGTTCCGACAGCGCCGACGGAACACGGCCCGGGGGACCCCTCATTGTCGTACCGACACTCGCTGTGTGATGATGTTGGTGCCGGTCGGTGGTCATTTTGTCGCTTCTATTAGCGGTTATCATCCCACGGTCCATCCTTGTCGACGACGGATTCGAGCGAAACGATGATTAGGGTGATGACGACGACGATAATGATGATGATATTGACGAAATGATGTCAGACAAAACATCTGGAAGTCATCTGCAAATATCGGTTTCCATTCACAAAAGAGAATGGAGAGATCGACTCGATACATGACCTAAAAAATAATGAACTTGAGCAATTTTGTTATGTTTTTGTAATTTTCGGTTAAAACATTAAAAAAGATATTTTGACCGATGGAGCAAATTATTGCAAATATAATAGTCCAATCAGTATTCCAGATTCTATCCATTTATCACCTGAATTGGAAAATAAAATATATCTATGCAATAGAAATGTGTTTATATTCATGTATTCTGTACATATTAAATATTTAAAAACTAAAATAAATGTAGCATTCTGTTCCTATGAATCTCATCTAGCGAAAACGACTGATAAGTTGTCTTAGAATGGAGAGACGTCAATTTGGGTTGTAAGATACCGAGAGTGAAGTTCATAGCGAAGTGATAACAGTGAGATGTGAACAATTAATAATTGTGTGAATGGGGAAGGGGGCGGAAGAGAGAAGGATACAGTGTCACTGATAAGAGATAGCATGAGAGAGAACAGGAGAAAGATTTGATCAGAAGGAAGAACATTGAGATTACATTATTTACACATTGACAAATGATATGGGGAGAGATACAGGTATTGAGATTGTTTTATATTGATCAGTATGAAGACAGAGAGGGGAAGGGTGATAATAGAAAAATAATTTATAAAAAGGATGAGTGGAAATGATCAGAAGGAGAACATTTCAAACAAGAGTAGGAAAGAGAGAAGGGGGGGGGGGGGGTCTGGTCGCTATTCATAAGGACCTCTATTCATAATTTTTAAAAAAGTCATTCATAATTCTTTATTCATAGGGGTCTTTAACTATTATTCATAATACACGAAGAGAGGGGGGGGGGGGGGTCCGCTTGCTCGCTATTCATACTACCCCTGTTCATAATTTTTAAAAAAAAGAGTCATTATTCATAATTCTTATTCACAGGGGTCACTATTCATAATGCGGGAAAACATTAGCTATGCATATAATACGAGTATATACTTGTTCGTATTATACGTATTATAAATAGCAACTCTCATTTCGTATTGTGAATAGCGACCCTCTGATTGTAATATGATTAGCGACCATCTTCTCGTTTATATTATTAGTAGCGAGCAGACACCTAACTTTCATACATTAAATGGCTTTTACAAAGATTTTGGTAAAAAATGAATTCATACGAAACTACTTACTGACCGCAGAGAAAATGTAGGTCCATATATATTATGTGTCCTGTGACAACTTAGTGTTGTATAACTACAATTACCAAGGAAAAATGTAGACTTTGGGATGAAATACTATGATGAAAACCTATCCGCCCTCTCATTGAAAAGTGATTTGTATTAAATACATTGGGACGTGCAAAAGGAATGCAAGTGAGCGTCATGTTGGTATTAAAGAAACCCAAATTCGCCAAAAATGTGATGGCAAAATTTTACTTATGTTGTTTCATAATTGGAAAGCGGATGTAATTTAAGACGCATATTTTGGGGTTTTCTGTTGAAGGCAGAAAACCTTAATTTTTTACTTCCATCACCATTCGACTTCAAACACATTTGTTTTGAAAATCATTGCAGAAATGTGTCCTCTTTCACATTATGATACAATAATCCAAGTGAAATTTTGCCATCAAGTTCTTGGGGTTCCCAACACTTTACTTTAGAGGGCTTTCATCGAAAGGGTGCGGTGCGGCGCGGCGCGGTGTGGTGTGCTCAACGCACCCATTCGATAAAAGAGGGGGGGGGGCTTTTCTCGAAAGGGTGCGTTGAGAGCGGAGTACCGTTTTAACACACCCTTTCGATAAAAGAGGGGGGGGGGGGGGCTTTTCTCGAAAGGGTGCGTCGACTAGTCTTTCGCATCAGTCGTTTAAAATGAGGATCTCGGACAAAAGGTAATAGTTGCCAATTTAAGTATATCGAAAATGTATTAAATAAAATGGAATGGTCTTGATTACAGAGTGGTCTCTTTCGTTATTACTATGTTGATGGGGGAGACAGAGAGAAGGAAAAAAAGGGAAAGGGAAAGGGAAGATAAAAGGAAAGAATAAGAAGAAAAGAGGGAAACTGGGGGGGGGCTAAAGGCTCTTACCCCCCCTGCCAAAATAATAAATAAGAGAGAGAGAGAGAGAGAAGGGAAAGGGAAAGAAAGAAGAATAATAAGAAGGAAAGGGGGAAACGGGGGAAGGGCGAAGGGCTCTAATTGCCTCCTCCCTCCCCACCCCCCGCCAAAAAATAAATAAGAGATAGAGAGAGAAGGGAAAGGGAAAGAAAATATTAAAGGAAAGAAAGAAGAGGAAGAAGAAGAAGAAAAGAGGTAAACGGGGGCGAAGGGCTCTTGCATCCCCCCGCCAAAAAATAAATAAGAGAGAGAAGGGAAAGGGACAGGTAAAGAGAAGATAAAAGGAAAGAAAGAAGAGGAAGAAGAAGGAAACGGGGGCGAAGGGCTCTTGCCTCCTCCCTCCCCCCCCCCCCGCCAAAAAATAAATAAGAGAGAGAGAGAGAAGGAAAGGGAAAGAGAAGATAAAAGGAAAGAAAGAAGAGGAAGAAGAAGAAAAGAGGGAAACGGGGGCAAAGGGCTCTTGCCTCCTTTCTTTTCTTTCTTTTCCTTTCTTTCCTATTCTCCCTCTTTTTCGTTTTCCTCTTTCTTTCTTCTCTTTTCTTTCCTTTCTTTTCTTTTTTCTTTTTTCTTTTCTTTTTCTTTTTTTCTTTTCTTTCCCTTTTCCTCTCTTTTTTCCCCTCCCCCTTTTCTCATTTTTCCCGACGGCAGCGCAATTTTACCGACAATATCCTGACAGGTGGGGGGGGGGGTGTCGCACCCCCACTCCCCCCTTTGGAGACGCCCCTGCCTACGCCACTGTTGGCGACCACAAGGCTATCAATACAAATTAAGACATATTAATGAAGATTCTTTTTTAATGTTGCAGAGAGATAAGTATTTTCTCTATGAACTTGTTTAATGGACAATAAATAATATTAAAAACATGAATACTATAGCGGTATAATGATGAGAGAGATGATTTAAGTCAAACTTTTTTTCAATGTGATTGGAGTAGACTTGAGGGTGGGGGGGGGGGAGGGGTCCCCCCCTAAGATCTCGGCCGTTTCACAGCCGATCGCCGCGAAAATGAATATTTATGGTAATTTATGCAAACAAGGTCAGAGAATTCACATTTTTACCCATAAATCATATATAATTCATATTCAAGCGTTCTTTTTCACTACATATATTCGTTAGAATAATAATACGACAACAAAGTTGGAAGAGCCAGTTTATCCCTATGTTATCTCTTGTTTTGATAATTTGTATTTATGTATTATATTATTTTTGTTGTTTTATTTCATTTCTAACCACAATTCAACTATTTTGACCCAAATTCAAACACATTAACTTGAAACAAGACCAAATAACCAATGTTTTCTCTTTTTTAAAAAGAATAAATGGTATTTCCATATGTTTGGTACATAAATCACAAAAATGAGCGATTTTAGGGCTGACATGCAAAAACAAAAGATCACGTGACTCCGCAACTATACGTCCGATTTTCAACAAAAAAATGTTTCACAAGATGCGTAAGACTCGAAAGAAAAAAGTCATGAAAGAAAAACTTTATATCTGCCGCGGTTCCGGAGTAGTCGCGAAATTACTAGAGAGCACTAATCTTTTTTGGGGCCCTCGAAAATTTGAAAAATTGTACCACCCCCCCCCCCCCTTGAACGCCAGGGGGGGGGGGGGGCTATCTCCCAAAAACGGTAAAATTAACGTGTTTTTTTTTTTACACGTTTTTTCACAGGGCGGAGCCCTCAGAAGCTCAGGGGTATTAAACATCAAAATTAACGTCGGATGAGCATAATTTTATACCTTATTTGTGACAGTGGCAGGACATAATTTGGTGTTGTGTCCAGGGGGCGGAGCCCCCAGAAGCTCAGGAGTTTTGTACATTAAATTATTATTATTTTATACCTTATTTGTGACACATGGGTCACGAATTGGCGTGGGGTCCAGGGGGTGGAGCCCCCGGAAGCTCAGGGGTTTTGGGCAATAAATAACGGTCAGATGAGCATATTTTGTATATCTATTTGTGACACTGGCAGGACACAAATTGGTGTTGGATCCAAGGGGCGGAGCCCCAAGAAGGTGAGGGGTTTTATACATCAAATTATCGTCAGATGAGCATATTTATATATCTATTTGTGACACTGGCAGAACACAAATTCTTCTTCCTCTTCCTCTTCTTTCTTTCCTTTTATCTTCTCTTTCCCTCTCCTTCTCCAACATAAGATGCAAGACGGATATAATTATATCGACTCACCTTCTTTCCAAGAACCATACGGGCCTGAAATTCCCCCCCCCCCCCCAGCATCTTTGCCTGCGACGCAGTCGAAACCTTCAAAGCCAGACTCTGGGAAGCCATCCAAGGGGGTAATATAATCATAGTCCCTCCCCACAACTGCAATGTGGTGGGACTTAATTCTAAAATGTTCTAGAAGCAACAAACACTCTCTCTCGAACAATAACGTTCTTATTGGTCATCTTTATATCCCTCTTGAGGATCAGGACCAGGATCAGAACAGATTCTCTCTCTCTCTCTTTTATTGTTTTTTTGGCGGGGAGGGGGGGGGGAGGAGGCAAGAGCCCTTCGCCCCCGTTTCCCTCTTTTCTTATTCTTTTTCCTCTTCTTTCTTTCCTTTTATATTTTCTTTCCCTTTCCCTTCTCTCTCTCTCTCTTATTTATTTTGTTGGCGGGGGGGGGGGGGGGGGGGAGGCAAGAGCCCTTCGCCCTTCCCCCGTTTCCTTCTTTCCTTCTTATTCTTTTTCCTCTTCTTTCTTTCCTTTTATATTTTCTTTCCCTCTCCCTTCTCTCTCTTTCTCTTATTTATTTTTTGGCGAGGGGAGGCAAGAGCCGTTCGCCCTTCCCCGGTTTCCTTCTTTTATTGTTCTTCCTCTTCTTTCTTTCCTTTTATCTTCTCTTTCCCTTTCCCCTTCCCTTCTCTCTCTCTCTTATTTTTTTTTTGGCGGGGGGGGGGGGGGTGAGGAGCAGGGGCGTCGCCAAAGGGGGGTGTGGGGGGTGCGACACCCCTCCACCTGTCAGGATATTGTCGGTAAAATTGGGGTGCCGTCGGGAAAAAGAGAAAAGGGGGAGGGAAAAAAAGCGAGGGAAAAAAAGAGAGGGAAAAAAAGAGAGAGACAAAAAAGAGAGGGAAAAAAGAGAGGGAAAGGGAAAGAAAAGAAAAAAAGAAAAAGAAAAGAAAAGAAAGGAAAAGAAAGGAATTCTTGCTCGATCCTCGTGTACTATATCAATGCAGAATTTTGGAGTCGGTGAGATGTATATTGTCGGTCGGCCGACAAGTTTTTTTCCCTACGAACTGTGACTTCTTATCCGCTGTGACAACTTCGGGAGTGACTACAACTACAATACTTGTATTTTCTCGAAGTTTCACTTTCCTATAATATCAGCTAAAGAAATCAGAGGTTTAAATTTTTTGGGGAAACTAAAATCAAACAAGGTTTAAGAGTCAACAACGGTACGACGAATCGTCTTCCTTTCTTTATATTGTGATGAAACGCCAAAAATTCAGCGCTTCGCGCGGAAGGGGAAACTTCATTTAGACGAGTCGAGAACGGTACAACGAATCGTCTTCTTTCTCTAGTAATTTGAGGAAACGTCAAAGCTTTCGCGCTTCGCGTGAGAGGGGGAAACTGAATTCAGATGAATAGGGCTTAATAAGAGTCGAAAACGGTACGATGAATCGTCTTCCTTTCTCTATATTGTGATGAAACGCCAAAAAGGCGAAACTTCATTTAGACGAGTCGAGAACGGTACAACGATTCGTCTTCTTTCTCTAATAATTTAAGGAAACGTCAAAGCTTCCGCGCTTCGCGCGAGTGTGGGAAACTGAATTCAGATGAATAGGGCTTATTAAGAGTCGAAAACGGAACGACGAATCGTGTTCTTTCTCTAATAATTATGAGGAAACGTCAAAGCTTTCGCGCGAGAGGGGGAAACTGAATTCAGATGAATAGGGCTTATTAAGAGTCGAAAACGGAACGACGAATCGTCTTCTTTCTCAAATAATTTAATGAAACGTCAAAACTTCCGCGCTTCGCGCGGGAGGAGGAAGCTTTATTCAGATAAGGATTAAGAGTCGAGAACAGTACACCGAATCGTCTGCTTTTTCTCATAATTTATAAAACGTCAAAGCTTCCGCGCTTCGCGCGGGAGGGGGAGAAACTGAATTCAGACAAGGATTAAGAGTCGAGAATAGTACGCCGAATTGCCTAATTGTTTTCATAATTTAATGAAACGTCAAAGCTTCCGCGCTTTGCGCGGGAGGGGGGAGGGAACTAAATTCAGAAAAGGATAAACAGTCGAGAACGGTACAATTAATCGTCTTCTTTTCCTAATAATTTAAGGAAACGTCTAAGCTTCCGCGCTTCGCGCGGGAGGCCCATTACCCACACCCCCTTAATAAGCGCGCTTTTAAGTGATTCTCTTGCTCACTACCGCCCCTCCCTAAAATTAGATCCTAGCTCCGCGCCTGCATTAAAATATATAGCTATGATGCTGACTAAATTGAAGAAATAATTCGTATATTTATGTCGTCGAGGAAAATGACCATTTTGCGCATAATTATGCAAGTACTATGGATAGTCCATAGGAAAAACAATTTAGCCTTTGCCCCCAGGTTTATAGGGTTGAATTTGTAGATATTGGACATTTAATTTTGTCGGTAATTGGTGGCTAGTTTTGTCGGTAATCGTTGGCCTCTACACCCCCCCCCCCCCCCCCACTGAAAAAGGTCTAGCGACGCCCCTGGTGAGGAGGCAAGAGCCCTTCGCCCCCCCCCCCCCCAGTTTCCCTCTTTTCTTCTTATTCTTTCCTTTTATCTTCCCTTTCCCTTTCCCTTTTTTCCTTTTCTCTTTCTCCCCCATCAACATAGTAATAACGAAAGAGACCACTCTGTAATCAAGACCATTCCATTTTATTTAATACATTTTCGATATACTTAAATTGGCAACTATTACCTTTTGTCCGAGATCCTCATTTTAAACGACTGATGCGAAAGACTAGTCGACGCACCCTTTAGAGAAAAGCCCCCCCCCCCCCGCTTTTATCGAAAGGGTGTGTTAAAACGGTACTCCGCTCTCAACGCACCCTTTCGAGAAAAGCCCCCCCCCCCTCTTTTATCGAATGGGTGCGTTGAGCACACCACACCGCGCCGCGCCGCACCGCACCCTTTCGATGAAAGCCACTTTAGAGGGGCTTAATTTACTAGGTAGGCCTCATATAGCGTTATGTCTACGGAATATGCTAAATGTTTGCCATCAATACGTCATTATGTAATCAACCTATTTTGTTATAAGCTACTGTTACAAGCTACTGATGTCTCTCTACACACAGTGATAAAAATAAAATACCTTTTGTATTGACTGGCTGCACACCTTTTCATCGGTGTGCTATGCATTCTTTATTAACCACTTGACCAGGTTGTTTTCGTGTGCGAACTTTGCCCGCCGTTTTGTTGTATTTGTTACAAGCTACGGAAAGATTAACCGCCTCCACCAATAGAAAAGCTTCACACGGCTCGGTTGCTAAGTATCGCTAAGCGAGTGTTAAGAAGCACGTACCGGTGTTAGTAGGCCTTTGCATTAAAAAAAACACACATTTCTGCACCTCTCCGCTAAAAACTGGATCTCTGTCTCTCTTTCTCATCATCGTTTTGAAACCTAAGGTATAGTTCAACGAACGTGCATTTTGAGTGGTAGTTCATGTCTTTATGTGAATATTATTTTGATATTCTCTCTTCTGTTTGAAAGAAATGTGAAATAGTAGATGAGATGGTTGCAGCTTTGCCATTTATACTGTTTTTAAGCGTCCGGTTTCACAATATCTGGCATTTCAAATGTTTTTAGAAGTTTTGTTTATAATTTCGATAGTAATTCATCATTATTTTGTATATTTTCCCTCAAATTGTTATTTGTACGAAGGGAACGGATTTTCTAAAAATCTAATTTAGAATTTCTATGAAAAAGAGGAAAGGATTTCTAAGTTCCCTTTCTGTTAAACATTTATCATTAAATCCTTAGCCGTTTGGCGTTAATAACATATTTCATTTTTGTTTTACAGACGCAAACCTGATCATTATGTCTGAACGCAAAGCCGTGATCAAGAACGCTGACATGTCAGAAGACATGCAGCAAGACGCAATCGACTGCTCCAACCAGGCGATGGAGAAGTTCAACCTGGAGAAGGACATCGCCGCCCACATCAAGAAGGAGTTCGACAAGAAGTACAACCCAACCTGGCATTGCATCGTCGGCCGCAACTTCGGCAGCTACGTGACTCACGAGACCAAGCATTTCATCTACTTCTACCTCGGACAAATCGCCGTGCTTCTATTCAAATCGGGATAGATTTCGTTTGATCTCAAACTATTTGTATATTAAGACTATTATAACCCAATCCTCACAAACTGATTCCTGTATATCAATCATTTTAACCCATCGGTGTGAACGAGTTCTGGAGCCAACAAAGTTATGAAAGTGGTATCATCTTTGCAACTTCCCTGAACTTCTGCAGTGCCCCTTTTTAACTTATCAACATGACGGCAATTCGACGGCGCCGACCGAATACAAGGGACTCGTCGTGCCGACACTCAATGTGTTCCTAGACGTGTTGATGGTGCTGTCGGTCGGTGGTCATGCCGACGCACCCCTTAGCGGTTTTCATCACACTCCATCAATGATGACGACGAAGGATATGAGCGCTACGATGACGAGGGTGATGACGACCGACAATGATGTCGACGATGGTGACGAAAGCGAAGTCAGACAAACATTAGTCATTAGTAAAGTCATCTGCAAAATATCGGTTTCATTATTCACGCAAGAGAATGGAAAGACGACTTTAAACATGACCGCTAATATATGAACTTAAGCAAAACAATTTTTTTCTAAAATTCGTGTTACCTTAACTAAAAAAGAAATCTATTTTGGCTGACGGAGCAAATAATTGTCAGTTCAGTTCAGGTTCAAATAATTGTAGTCCTATCGATCTTTCAGATCATTCACCTAGTAACTTCAATCCATTTATCACCTGAAATGGAAAAAAATATGATTTATCTATGTAATAGAAATTTGTATATTTTCTGTACATATTAAATATTGTAAAACTGAAAGAAATTTAGCATTCTGTTCATTGTGAATCTCATCTGTGACAAAAACGATCGATAGGTTGTGTCGGAGAATGGAGAGACCTTTGGGTTCTATGGTAGCGAGATTGAAGTTAACGTGACAAGTCTGATCATAACGAAACGATAACAGTCGAATGTGAACAAGGAATAATTGAGTGAAAAAAGGAGGAGAGGAGGATACAATGTCACTGATTAGAGATAGCATTGGAGAGAGAGAGAGAGACAGACAGAGAGAGAGAGATTTAATCAGAAGGAAAAACATTGGGATTACATTTAATTGGAAATTAATAGAGAGGAATACAAAGACGGAGATTGAGATCGTCTTATTTTGATTTTAAAAAAAGACAAATATAGAGAGAGAGGGGGGGGGGGGGGGGGGGAGGCGCCAGGGGCGCATAAAAAGATATTTTATAAAAAGGATGAGAGGGAATGATCAGAAAGGCATTTTCATACCAGGGAAGGAAAGGTAGAGATTCAGAGAGAGGAGGAGGGGGTGAGAAAAAGTAGAGACAAAAAGAAAGGTTGCCAGGACAACCACAATAAAGACTGAATAGAATATAATTAAGAACGCAAGAGAGATAGAAATAGACAAAAGGGGGGCGCTCCTTGATACACTGTCGCTCATATAGTTGGAATTATTTTGACAATGATTTATTCCTAATAGATCTAGATAATAGTATACATTCTCAGATTTTATTGAATAATAATTTGCCAGTGTTTGTTTTGCGTGACTGCTAAAGCATGTGTATGCTACTATGCTTATCAACAAGGGGACCTACGCCCTTAAAGGTATTACAAAGTTTTGGTACATTTTAAAAAATGGGTGGATAGTGATTCTTTACAATTTTGATATATTTGGATGCCCCTGTGGATGTATTAAAAACACTAAAATATTTAGCCCTAAAACACTTCTGCTTTCGAGAAAAAATGAATATAAAGATTTACCGATGCTCACGGTAAATTTTGATAAATTACAAATAGCTCCTACGGCCGTACAATGGTAGCTGCGACCATGAAAATCTCAGAATACGTAGTTGTGGTATCTAATTTCCGAACGGGAATAGCTAATCGGTCGATTTTAGTCAAGAAACATTGCTTTATAGCTTAATTAATATCTTGAACTTGAGAGGGAGCTATACAACATAAAGTGTTTATTATTTACCATTTCATAACTTTAGAGTCGATTTCGACCGCGACAACGATCGGTGAATATTGTAGGGTCGCATATGCTTCCAATATGTTCATTTGAACCAAATTCACGAATCCATACCAAAACTTTGTATTACCTTTAAGTCATAAATGACAATAATGAGGATTAATGCCCCACAAAAGGGCACTAATAGGCATATCGACACGGTTTTGATCCTGGGGCCTCACAGTTACGAGGACATTGCTTTGCCACTAAACCATGACTATACGCAGCGGGGGCTAGGGTAGGGGGGGCAGTTCTAACAAATAAAAAAAGAAAAAAGAAAATGCAATAAATTATCAATAATTCCTTGAATTCCCCCCCCCCCCCCCCCGGTCCCCAACAGGAAACAAATCTTCTGTGTGCCCATGCCTTGAGCCATAATGCATGGCCGTACAGAGGATTTTTTTTTTTAAAGTTTATGATAAAATGTGGTTTATTTTTAATTCGATACCAGTGATTTACAAATGTTGCTGACATGGAATGGTTTTTCCTTGAGCTTCCGGGGGGCCCGTCCTCTGGATGCTCAGCTGACCGTCATTAAATGCCTCAAAACATAAGCTACCGGGGACTCTGCCTACTGGACCCCACCTGGGGCCCCAAGGCTGCCGCTGGATGCTCATCTGGTCCTCATTTAATGCTTTAAACCCCTTAGATTCTGGGGGTTACGCCCCCTTTACCCCACTCCAAAAAAGTGACCTGCATGCCAGTGTCACAAAATATGCTCATCCGACCGTAATTGAATGCCTAAAACCCCTGAGCTTCCGGGGGCTCCACCCCTGTACCCTACCAGGGGCCCTAAGGCGGGCTCCTGGATGCTCATCTGGCCGTTGTTAAATACCTAAAACTTCTGAGCTTCACAGGGCTACGCCCGTTGTCCCCACGCCAATTTACGATCCAATTGCTTTGCTTGCTTTGCTCTACCTGATCGTAAATACTTAACCCCCCCCCCCCCCCCCACTTTGAAAACGTTCCGCGGGGGCTGCATGTTGCATGTTAGAGTGGGAGGGTGGGGAGGTGATATGTTTTTTTCTGCCCCCAACTTTTTTGCTCAGTATGCGACTGCTCCCTCGTCCCTCGCATTTCGTCCCCCCCCCCCCCCCGGTCATGAAAAGAAATCGCCCCCTGCTTATTATGCTTTCATATTTGATTATTGTTTGTTTGGCTCAGGTTTTTTAACAGAAAAAACTTTCATCTCATAGACAGAAGTACCATTGATCTCTATGCCATTTTTATGCGTGGAAATTTTAGTATCTATTTTATTTTTTTTTTCTTTCTTTTTCTGGATACCTATATCGTAGATGTTATACATGGTGACGTAGATGGCGTGCTATAAACGTTATTCGCAGAGCCATTGATTAGGAGAGTTTGGCCAACTTGGTTTCACTTGAACAAGGCGTATATTCTTCGTTTGATGCTTTCCTATATTGTGCCCAACTTGTAACGGGTTAGCGGAACTCTCTTAATCAATACCAATTTGGTTATTTGCAAGCTAAATGGCTACTAGTACATGTATATCAACAGTAAGAATGAGAGATGACTGACAATGTGCCGATATCATTATAGGTTGACACTAACGACTAAAGAGTAAAGGGATTTTCATATCATGGTTCAAGGTTTTTCTTATTGAAGCTTTTAGATAGCCAGAATCAATATAATTACATTTCACGGGTAAGGTATAGGTAGGCCTAAATGCAAAATGGACGAATCCAGGGACCCAACGCAGATCATTTCCGACATAATTTATTGTTCGCTACCAACTTTTATTGATTTCGGAACCCCCTCCCCTTCTTTTTATTGTTCAAGTCTTTAGTGAAATAATAATTATATGAAGGCAAATATAATTCACAAAAAAGAGGTTCGATCAGCTCAAACAATCACATATCGCCATGAAATTCCCAAAACAAGTAGTCCATAGCTTGAAGATAAACATGTATATTTTTACCTTTCACTTTACACTATGAATATGACGGACAAAGAAAGCGGACAAAATATACAGTTCCTCAGGTAGACAAAGGAACATCCCTTCACTGCTATTATGTAAAAAGGTGCATTTGCATGTGACACCTGTTCTACACATTTTTACATAATAGCAGTGAAGGGATGTTCCTTTGTCTACCTGAGGAACTGTATATTTTGTCCGCTTTCTTTGTCAGTCATGTTCATAGTGTTATCCAAACCTCTTCAATCAATTATAGTCTCTTTTGGATGTGATGGATGTGATGGATGTAATGGTTATTTTACCTGACTGCTAATAAAGCATAAATGATTGTGACGGCCGACGGCTTTAGGTCCTCTCCGAAGGACCGGGCAGTGAGGATTAATGCCTTACCAAAGGGCACTAGCGCATCGCCTTGGCTTCGAACCCGGGTCACCGGATTTTTATATGTTTTATTACTCCAAGGCTTCTTGAAGACATCTTTATTCCTTTTTAGGCCTCGAAATTTGTGGGTTGTTCTTTGCATAACGAATGAAAGCGTCTTTTCGTTTGGCTGATCTTTGCTTGACTATTCACTCCGAAAGATGCCATCAACGCGTCATTATAAATTGTAATGAACCTATTTTGTTATAAGCTACGGTTACAAGCTACTATACGCGTCTATACGCTTAGTGATCAAAATCAATGATCTTTTGTATTGATAAGCTGCATACCTTTTCATCGGTGTGCTTCGTATTCGTAACCACTCGACCAGATTGTTTTTGTGCATGAACGTAGCCCGCCGTTTTGTTACAAGCTACGGAAACAGAACAACGTCTTGGTTGCTAGGTATCGCTAAGCGAGTGATATGAAACCCGTCCCGCTATTTGCTGCACCTCTCTGCTGATCACTGGACGCGTTTCCCTCTTTCTCGTAATCGTTTTGAAATCGAAGGTAAGATCAACGAATGTGTATTTTTTAAATGGTTTTAATGTCTTTGGGTGGAAGGTCATGTGAATATTATATTGATATTCTCTCTTCTGTTTCAAAGAAATGTGAAATTTTAGATAGTATTCGTTTGGTTTGTGTTGCATGTTGCAGCTTAACTCCAGGAAGCTCCAACACCGGCGCCGGTGTTGGAGCGCCGGTGTTGCGGTGTTGCTGCGCCGGTGTTGGAGCTTCCTGGAGTTAGTTGCAGCTCTGCCATTTTTACTAAAACACATTTATTTAAAAACATTTCAATGGTTTCTTTTTTATTCAGTATTTCCTAATTATTTAGTTATTTCACATCCTGGTATTTTGTATTAATGGAACTGTAATTGTATTTTATTTGGAATTTCTATGAATAAGTGGAAAATATTTAGGATGTAATTTCATTTCTATATATTTGTGCATTCAATTTCACACTTGACCATTGTTTACATTTTTCATTTTTGGTTTACAGAGGTCATCATGTCTGAACGCAAAGCCGTGATCAAGAACGCTGACATGTCAGAAGACATGCAGCAAGACGCAATCGAATGCGGCAACCAGGCGATGGAGAAGTTCAACCTGGAGAAGGACATCGCCGCCCACATCAAGAAGGAGTTCGACAAGAAGTACAACCCGACCTGGCATTGCATCGTCGGCCGCAACTTCGGCAGCTACGTGACGCACGAGACCAAGCATTTCATTTACTACTACCTCGGACAAATCGCCGTTCTTCTATTCAAGTCGGGATAGATTTCGTCTGATATCAAACTCTTTCTAAAATATAACCCCATCCTCACAAACTGATTCCTGTACATCAATCATATTTTGAACCCATCGATGTGAGAGTTCTGGAGCCAACAAAGTTACGAATGTGGTATATTCATCTTTGGAACGTCCCTAAACTTCGATCTGCAGCGCTCCTTCTTAACTTATCAACATGACGGCAGTTCGACAGCGCTGACGGAACACGATGAACCCTCATTGTCGTGCCGACACTCGCTGAGTTCCTCGACATGACGATGGTGCTGCCGGTTGGTGGTCATTCCGACGCACTCCTTCGAGGTTTTCATCACCGTCCATCGATGATGACGACGAAGGATGTTAGCGAAACGATGATGACGACGATAATGATGTCGATGATAGTGACGACAGCGATGTCAGACAAAACATCAGAACTCATCTGCAAATATCAGTTTCATTATTCACACAAGAGAGTGGAGAAATCGACTTTAAACATGACTTCAAAAATAATGAGCTTGAGCAAATTTGTTATCTTTTTGTAATTTTCAGTTTAAAGATGTATTACTTTAACCTTTAAAAAAGTATCTAGACTGACGGAGCAAATTATTGCGAATATATTGTCTAATTAGTATACCAGATTATTAAAATAACTTCTATCCATTTATCACTCAAAATGGAATATAGAATTAATCTATGCAATTTAAATTTGTATATATTCTGTACATATTAAAAATGAAAGAAATTTTGAATTCCGTTCACTGTGAATCTCATCTGTGACAAAAACGTTTGATAGGTTGTCTTAGAATGGAGAGACCTTTGGGTTTTATGATTGCGAGATTGAAGTTTGTATAATGTGAAAAGTTTACTCATCAGAACGCGTGATTCCAGTGGAATGCGAACAAGGAATAATTGAGTGAGTGAAGAACATTATTAGAAGAGAGAGGGAAATACACTGATGAGAGATCAGAAGGAAGAAATTTGGGATTCCATATAAATACAGATTGATAGAGAGAAATTGATAGAGAGAAATTGACAGAGAGAGAGAGAGAGAGAGGGGGGGGGGCTAATAAAAAGATAATTTATGAAAGGGAATATTTAGAAAGGCAGAAGGATAACATTTCATGCAAGAGATGGACAGACAAAGAGATAGAGAAAAAGAGAGGGGAGGGGAGATGAGAAACAAAAGAAGGGTAACCAGGACAGCCAACAAAAAGACTGAAAAGAATGTTAGTAAGGACGCACGAGAGAGAGAAAGAATGTATATGAAAACAATTTGAGCAAAGATTGAGAGATTGGTAGAAGAATAAATTCTATTATATTTGACATCTACACAAAATAATCCGGGACTTTTATATTAGCACGACGAGAACGAGGACCTCTACGTGTGACATCCTTTTAAGACAATGTGCCTTAAAAGGATGTCACAATATGTAGAGGTCTACGTTCTCGTCGTGTAAATCTAAAAGTCCCTACTAACAAAACTCAAATATGGGGGGGGGGGGGGGTTCCATCATTATTGACGCTTTTAGACAGCCAGCTCCCAAATTGGTAAAACTCACGGGGTATGCAAAATGGGCGAATGTAGGAATCTTACGTAAATAGGGAGGGGGCGAAACTTTATAACATTACTGCATATGGTTCTCTACTAGATGCTGACGCCCCCTTTTTATTTTTATAATTCAAGTCTTTAGGGACATGACAATTATTTAAAGGTAAATATTATTCACCAAACAGGGGTTCGATAAGCTCTAACAATATACATACGCCATAGATTGAAGATAACAATGAGTATCTCTAGCTTTCACTTTACCCAAACCTCTTCAACCCATATTGTCTCTTTAATACATTTCATTTCTCCAAAGGCCAAGGCTCCTTGAAAAAATCTCTATTTCTTCTTTGGGGTTCATGCTTCATTCGTTGCATAAAGAATGAAAGTGCATTCGTTGGTCAGGATAATTTTTGCTTAGCTATTTAATCAGATATTCATGTCATTCCAGGTAAGCTAAAAGAAAACTACTGTGTCTCCTACGCTCTGCAGGATGGGTAAAGACCGTAAAGCTTGTTAAAAGCTAGTGTTGAAAGCCATAGAAACTATTCAAGCTCGGCCAATGGAGATCGTCAAAATGTAGAAGAGAAATCAGTGTATATTATATTCACTGGTCGCCGGTCACCCACATTCACTCATCCGTTTCCGAGCTACGAGTAAAAAACATACTTATATAATTATCCGTACAGATCGAGACACCTATTTTTGTTGATTTCTATTTCTATACATATTTCTTCTACCGGTGAGTATTTGCTAACACTCCTTGTCTTATATTCCTTTTATACTTGCATTCACGATGAGCTGCATGAACAACACAGAGTTTGTTTGTTTGGATGTTTATATTTGTTGTGTGTATAGTCTAGTACTTAGTTGTGAATTTTGTATGGAAACGGGATTATTCGCAAGTATTGTAAAGCTATAGCATATAAACTGTTTCAATCGTATACCTTATATAAACCCAGACATTTAGCGACGATTTACGAAGCCTAGAATTTCTCGAATATTCCCCATCGTTTCCGGTATATCATAGTGTTGTGACATAATTATAAGACGTATACTTTATTCATAATTGAATCTTTGTCTTGTTGCGCTATCTTTACTGTACATAACTGTATTTCCAATGGGGGTATCTACTATCTAGTTATTTCGGGCCTCTTCGGCACCCGGAGCAAGCGATGCGCAAACAAGTTTACATTACTGTGAAAGCGAGCGAAGCGAGCGAGAATAACATTCATACACTTTCATTGTAACGATAGCTTCTTCCTCATTCACTGGCCAAATCTGAGGATTTCCGGGTATCCCTATGCCAAAAACAATCAAGAATTTGCGAGCGTGTAAAATGGACTTTGCTCTCTAATTAATATACTCTTGAGAATGTTATTCATCATCAAATTCACTGATATAAAATTAGTTAGATATACCAAAAAAAATAACATGAAGCAATTTCACCTTGTTTTAAGCCGCATGATGTGTAAAAATGATTTTCTGTGAAATTGACCCAAACTAATAACACATTGTTTTATTTCCTGGCAATATTTATCGAATCATGGAACCTAGCTACTCCTCATCTTCTTAACAACAAATAGGACGAGAAAGTAGGTATAGATTTTACTTGACCTAATATGTAATGAAGCCTCGGACATAATTATTGTTCTATTTACTCCTCAAAATTACTCGGACCATCTAACTCAGTGTCAAAATACGGTTGTCAGCCTGACTGTAGTTTGGGTCTAAAAGCCCCCAAGAGCCCCGGCCAAAGCACATCCCACAGTCGGGTCAATCCCACCCCATCTACATTGTATCTATCTTTCTATCGAAGTAAAATGACTGGAGATTACAAAGCACAATAAAGTGACAAAAATTCCGTCGGGATAGTAGTTTTCCCCTTTAGCCCAATAGAGCAAATTTTGGTAGAAGGAAGAGATATGGGCGAACGTTACAAAATATGAAAACTGACAAAATTATTGTTCATCGGAAAGGGGTGTAACACTCCCCCTAAAAGACACAAAAGTGCTAACACTTTCTTGCCCTCAATGGTGTGGATGTATACATTTAGAAAAAGTAGTCACTTTCTTCTTGCTTTCTCAAAAGTAGTCAAAATTTTGACAGGATTATGTGAACACTCCCATTGAACATCTTAGCCTGTTTTCCAAGACATAATAAAAGATTTGCATTTTAGTCTAAGATTAAAGATAAAGAAAGAAACTTTTTGCTTGTAACGTCATGAAAGATATTTTGTTTCACAAAACGTAAGACATAATACATATCAGAGCTGCCAACCTTGTGCGACCAAAAAAAGGAATCATGATGGCAAAAAAAAAGGAATTTCAAGCAAAAAAAAGGAATTCATAAAAACGAAACTTACAACCACGCGCGACACACTTCCAATGCAGAAATGTTCATTCATCATGCTGTTTTTTCCATACAAGCAGGTAATTTTTTTGATGGCTATTTTGGTATTATCGGCATTTCATTTTTTTTGGAGAATATTTTTCTCTTGAAGTACGTTTTAAAATTAGTTTTCTATTGAATTTGTGATCAAATCACCATTTTAGGGCAGTTGCTTGACGTGTGGTATGTACAACAAAAAAAAAAAAAAAAAAAAATTAAAAAAAAATTTAAAAAAATTAATTGAAAAACGTATTTTATGAAGAAAAAACGTAATACCGTAATTTGGAGGAAAAAACGGAGTAATTCCGGCAAAAACGGAATGGTTGGCAGCTCTGACATATTATTGCCTCGATCTTTATCTTTTGCACAAGTTTACACTGAGAAAACACTATAGCGGTTTAGTTTTAAGGAAACCTGTGATACCGTTCCAGCTAGAATAATGAATTTTGATATCCTCCATGAATGTATGTGATAACTGATAACTACATGAATATAATTATGATTAATGAAGTTCCTGTTTTCTCTCTTTGCAGTTAAATCATCGCTCTCTAACCTGTCATCATGTCTGACCGAAAGTCCGTGATCAAGAACGCTGACATGTCAGAAGACATGCAGCAGGACGCAACCGATATCGCCGGCCAGGCTATGGATAAGTTCACCATCGAGAAGGACATCGCCGCCTACATCAAGAAGGAGTTCGACAAGAAGTACAACCCGACCTGGCATTGCATCGTCGGCCGCAACTTCGGCAGCTACGTGACGCACGAGACCAAGCATTTCATCTACTTCTATTTGGGACAAGTCGCTTTCTTGCTCTTTAAAACGGGCTGAATTTTAACTTTTTCCAGCTCCAGTATAGCTACATGCAAGATATACTAGAGAGAAGAGTTGGTCTGAAACATCAAAAACAAAGAACAGACACTCAGTGATGGGACTCAACTTGATCCATACTGACTTTGTCACTGCATGATTCTTAGAAATTCGGCTGACTACGGGGTCATTTTCGGAGATGCTCGCAAATATAATAAAATGTTCGCAAGAACGGGTATGAATTTTGTTGAAAGAGCAAGAAATTTCGCGAAAAATGGGTCATATTTTCAACTATATTCGCGAATAATAATGTAAATGCGAAATGTTTATGCAAAATAGAGTGCTTTTGTGATTATTTATCTCTAAGCCATATATAAGAGGGTTATATTAAGCTCAACTATAGAGCCTGTTTTTATACTTGTTTATGCACAAAGGGGACATGGCCTATTTTGTGGGACATGTGTTTGAAAATACATGTGTTCAAATAGGGTGTCGATTTTGACTCGATCATTGTGTTACAACATTGCATATGAAGTGACGCCACAGAGAATAGACAATACACCTTGCGGTCTTTCAATTCGAAGTACTATAATGGGTAAAAAAAAAATGCGAGTCCAGGAGCCGCAATAAAGAAAGAAAAAACGATGATTACAATCACGGGATTTACAAACCAGCCAATCACTCACCTCAACAACTAATCACAATAGTTACATCGGAGTACTGACATTCCTTTTACGAATGAATAACCACAAAACTACAGGTAGTTTTGCAACTCGAGAGACGAGATTAAAGGGAGAGATTTACAGATAAAGTTGAATTATGGTCATGTTACATTGCGAAAGACATTGTCCGGAAGCAATTGGGAAATGTGGTATTATAATATAAAAACTGTTGTCTACTTAGAGGTTTTGGAATAATCAACATGATTTAGAAATTGACTGAAAAAGGTCAATGCACATATAAATGTGATTATGGGACTACACATTCATATGCGGCATAACAGTTTGGTATAAACATTTCAGCTATTCCTCGTGAAATATCGAATATGAGGCATTTGGAGAGCTATCATTTTCGCTTGACAATTGTTTAAAGATTTCTTTCAATGTAAAATTTATAAAATGAGCAAATTCACACATTCTTTTTCACCTTTAGTTTAGGCTTTACCAGAACTTGCGTTCTCTTCATATTAGATGAGGTGCTGCAAAAACATGGTACTTTTGTTTGGTTTTGTTCTCTCAATTTTGGCTTTCATCATAATAAGGCTAACTGTCAATACCTTATAAGTCCTGAATTCTGAGTAATGACATACTATTTCCCAAAGTATTATTATGAAATAAAAGCCGTAAAGTTTGTTTCACTGTGTGGTCATCATTGCCAGGCAAACACTTGCCTCAGACACCATTTTGACAGTCACGTGATAATTTTTGCTCCAGAAACATGGCGCCAGTTGGCAAAGATATCACAACTTATTGGGCAAGCCCCGGTGTATTTGGCCATTTGATGTCCAATACGTTACCAAATATTGCGGAGTTGTGCACATAAATGATATCAAAAGTGTCGCTTCAATTCAAATCTGTCTTTTTCTTCTAAGATCTTAAATGTGGTCCGAATTTAAACCGCATGGGACAGAATATCCAGGACTTGCCAAACGATAATCATGCTAGCGTAAATGCTACCTATAATGATGATACATTATATTTGTATTGACCGTCCTTTAGAAAAATTCACTAGTAAAGGTGCCTTCATTATTTTATTCGCCTGCATGCTTTTTGGTGCTGGACGTATTTTCAGTATTGATTATCTTGATTGCACCAATTTTGAGTAAAAATATTCGTTGTAACTGGTTGTAGCAAATATCTTGAACTTGACGAGTTGTAAGATATACTTAAATATCTTCCGCAAAGATATAATTACGCACTTTCGTTAGTGTTAGTCTGTAAATCAAACAAGACAGTGACTCCACATCTTTTTGACACTAAAACTTATTTTCCATTTTTTTTCTTTTATTGTATGTTTATGCCATGTACCTGCAGGCTAAATTTGCATGAGCATTAAAGTTAATACAAAGTTTTGGGAAATTTGGGAAATTGGGTGGATACTGATTCTTTACAATTTTGATATATTTGGATGCCCCTGTGAATGTATTATAAGCACTTGAAAATTTAGCTCCGAAAACACTTCTGCTTTCGAGAAAAATTGACTATAAAAATTTACCGGTGCTCCCGGTAAATTTTGATAAATTTCAAATAGCGCCTACGGCCGTACAATGGTAGCTACGACCATGAAAATCTCAGAATATGTAGTTATGATATACAATTTCCAAACGGGAATAGCTATTTGGTCGATTTTAGTCAGGAAGTATTGCTGTATAGCTTAATTAATATTTTGACCTTGAGAGGGAGCTATACAACATAACGCGTGTATTATTTACAATTTCATAACTTTAGAATCGATTTCAACCGCGACAACGATCACTGAATATTGTAGGATCGCATATGCTCCCAATATGTTCATTTGAACCAAATTCATGACCCCATACCAAAACTTTGTATTACCTTTAACAATTTTTTTAATCTAGTTTTAATCTAGTTAATGTGTAAAGAATGACTTTTGTTGTGATATTTTTGGTTTGCTACTCACGTAGATTGAGATTTGTATTAATAGTGTGATTGGTCAGTTGGTTGATTCGTTTGTCAGGGGATGAGTTTGTTTAACTTTAATCATGTTGTGTTTTATTGTTTGAATGCATGGTTGCAATAGTTGTATGTAATTATCTACATGTTTATGTTTTTTGACTGTTTATTTGATTTTTTTAATGAATGATGATTGCATGTGTGATTGTATTTATATCAATCTCATTCAACAGGGTGTTTCATTAAAAAAGTAAAACATCTACACAGTCAGTGACAGTGGCGTATAAGATGCAAGTTCGTCATCAATTTGTAAAGTTGAGTAATCTCTTTGATTCATGGACACGTCAGATTATTTATGTCAGAAAAAAGGAGGTTTTATACTCATCAAAGTACTTGTCAGTGACCTGTAAATTACATAATATATTTGAATACGTATCAATAAAGATTGTTTTATTTATAATACACCCTTTGTGTAAAATATCTTTGATAATTATGTTACCCACGTGGATTAAGACCAGGGATTAAGAGTTTTGTTTTGGTAAAGAAAACATCAGTAAATAGATAGCATTGCTGTCTAGACCAAAAATTTGTATGCAACACAGAAAACTAAGGTAAAATGAAACTTGACTAATAGATTAAATAGAAAAGCAAGAAAAATCTCAGGAGAGATAGAAAGAGAAAATGGAATATGGTGCTAAAGACAGAAATAGATACATGAACACGAGAGCTTTTATTTATCCAAGCATTCTTTGATTTGAGGCTGTAATTCACCGAATAGATAAAAAGTATAAACCATATTCCTGAACATTGAACTCACTCCACTTAAAAGTTTAATCAGGATACAGAAGATCGAGACAGAAACAGACAGAAACAGAAAGTTTCCATCAACTTTTCTCTTTCTGACCAATCCATAATTATAATCACCGCCGTCCTTTCTTTTTTGCATTCTTTCTTTTTCTCAGTAAACTAAAGCCTACAAAATCACGAAAATGTTTATCGAGTATATACATACCTGCTAAAAGGTAAATCTCTGTGAGTTACCGGCACAGATTTGCAGTTATTTGTTCATTCTTTTGTTAAGGAGGACAAAACAGTATAATGCCTCTCAGGTTGTTTGCTGTTACAAGCTATAGTGATAAGCCACAGACTTTGCCCAATGACGCGAGGGGTGTAACCTGAATAGAAATATTTTTCTCCGAAGAATTTGCACGACCCGAGTGACCCCTGCTCATATAAAGACGAAGAGAAAATATGCCAGAGTATTCCAGCAAACAAGTGGCCTGAAAAGTCAAGTGAAATATATTACACAATTGTTGATTACTCGTTGTCGTTGGTAGCCACTTGAAGGCACAAAAAAAAGGGGGGGGGGGGTCATTTTTGATCGCATTGGTGCCATACATTGTCATAGGCGTCAATCCCTTTGGTCTAACAAAATTGATAAAAAACGCGGGTACATAATTATTATGAGGTCTTCCAAACCACCTCTCTTTTTCTCTTCCTACGTATATGACACTTCATATTTTGCCCATCTTTTGAGTGATTCATATCATTCATTTATATACTACACTTCAAAAGAAGAAAGAAAGAAACAAAAAATTAAAATATCGTTTTCGTCGGATTCCGATTTTCTATTCACAGTTCATATATTATTATAACCAAGGGAATTCTAGGTGAGCTATAAGGAACTACTTGATTTAAAGATAAAGTTGAGTTCTGGTCCTACGGTTGCGTTGTGCAAGAAACGATGTGGAATCACTCAGAAAAGTTGATCATGTAGCATATAGTACATGTCAGTATTTTTGCGCCACTGCCAGATTCTGGAATCATCAAAATGATAAGAAATTTGGTCCAGTCTTGGTAAAGGTAACAAGCATTGTACTCATAAAGATGTATGGGACTACACAAACATGTGGCATCAAAATGAGGCCCACATTTTAAAGCTGTTAAATAATTATGTCATATTTAGGAAATGAAGGCATTTAAAGAGCCATGCTTTTCAGTCAAGCAACATTTTTTTCTCTAATGTTCTTCCAAACTTGCATAATAACAATGAAAACACTATTTTTCACCTCTCCCCAAAATTCAACCTTAAAGGTAATACAAAGTTTTGGGAAATTTTGAACATTGGATGGATAGTGATTCTTTACAATTTTGATATATTTTGGTGCCCGTGTGGATGCTTTATAAGCACTAGAAAATTTAGCCCCTAAAACATTTTTGCTTTCGAGAAAAATTGAATATAAAAATTTACCGGTGCTCCCGGTAAATTTTGATAAATTTAAAATAGCGCCTACGGCCGTACAATGGTAGCTGCGACCATGAACATTTTAGAATATGGAGTTGTGATATATAATTTCCAAACGGGAATAGCTAATCGGTCGATTTTAGTCAAGAAATATTGTTTCATAGCTTAATTAATATCTTGACCTTGAGAGGGAGCTATACAACATAAAGAGTTTATTATTTACAATTTCATAACTTTTGACTCGATTTCAACCGCGACAACGATCACTGAATATTGTAGGATCGCATATGCTTCCAATATGTTCATTTGAACCAAATTCATGACCCCTTACCAAAACTTTGTATTACCTTTAATTTGTTCTTCTTATAACCCTTTTACGAAACCCAACAGAGCTGGCCCTGGGACCCTAAGCTATATACTCCGCATTTCTCTTGGATCAGGGCTCTGCACTTGATCACATCCATAGATGTTCGTCTTTAATATTTGAATTTGAATTTGAATTTATTAACAACAACACATCACAGTATTGATTATGAACAATCATACAATGCAAAAAATAATACTGATACATGTATACATAACATAAGAGTAATGTCGATTGAACAGTAATGGTTTTAAAACAATATTTTTTAGACATACATAATTATGCATACTTTTAAATGTACAAAAGATATATACGTAAATATGTATATTACTATGTTTAGGTGAAGTTGTTAATGGGAACTAGAAGTTAGCACAAGTGCTAGTCGAGCCTAGTTCCATTCTTTGGCAGGATTTTGTTATGTTAATTTGTTTTTACATATGAATGTAAAACTTGTTTGTTTTGTATTTACATAAAATATATACAACAAAATAATATCGTTACATTCTCTTTTCTCATATAATTTGTACAAACATGACTCCATTCCATGTTAACGTGTCAGAGCGAAATCATCGCATTTATATGATCCAACTGGCCCCTCATTACCAAATCCACGATCACGTCTACCCTCCCATTAAAGGTAATGCAAAGTTTTGGGAAATTTTGAAAATTGGCTGGATAGTGATTCTTTACAATTTTGTTATCTTTGGATAATTTCCTAACGGAAATAGCCGTTCGGTCGATTTTAGTAAAGAAACATTGTTTTATGGCTTAATTAAAATCTTGACCTTGAGAGGGAGCTATACAACATGAAGACTTTATTATTTACAATTTCATAACTTTAAATTCCTTTTCAACCGCGAAAACGATCACTGAATATTGTAAGATCGCATATGCTTCCAATATTCATGACCCCATATACCAAAACTTTGTATTACCTTTAAAGGTAAAGACCAGTATTGGCAACGCCCCAATTTCAAAAAATGAAATGGAAGCTCTCATTACCAATCATGTGAAAGAATATGTTTTGACTAATACATGATGATAAAAAAATTGCCGGGAAACCGCCTACTAATTCATATATTTGGTAAATTTATTTCTCTCATGGTCTGGTGAGAGAGATAGGGTAGTCCCATATACATCTTTCTGTGTATAGTGCATGTAACTTTACGAAGAATGGGCCAAATTTCTTATCATTTTGATGATTCCAGAACCTTGCAGATGCTAGATGCTAGATGATCAACCTTTTCTGATCGATTCCACAACGTTTCTTTCACAATGCAATCGCATGACCATTACTGGTCTTTACGCCTAATACTCTCTACTTTATATATTCCACAGATTTTGCCCCTGCGGATTAGTACAGATGAACCTGCGGGATATTGAGGGAATCACGTGTTGATAGTAATTATTGTTGTTGTAGGCTCTTATATTTGGTGAGAATAGTTTATAATTTATATCACACACTTTATTTACTTCATTTACTGAAAAATAAGCATGTAAAACGTACATCTACATGTAAGCCGAGTATACCGCTTGCATAAAAATGACAATACAAAGAAATAATTTATATATAAAGTTAGTGTAACCATATACTAACAAGAAAGTACATGTAATTATTGTTGTTGTAGGCTCTTATACAAGTTGGTGAGAATAGTTTATAATTTATATCAAACACTTTATTTACTTCATTTACTGAAAAATAAGCATGTAAAACGTACATCTACATGACAAAGCCGAGTATACCGCTTGCAAGAAATATGACAATACAAAGAAATAATTTACATAGGCCTATCAAGTTAGTGTAACCATAATACTAACAAGATACAGACAGTAGAGAAAAAGTCTACGATATGCACAATTTTTAATCGCATAATTTATATTTTCCTCATAACGTTTACGCTACGATCTATCTTCAACACTATTCTATACAATGATTTGTGTTACTCTTTAGTCTTCATTGCCTAGATTACGTTACATCTTCCAGGGAGTATAATCATGTCCAAACAAAGATTGCAACTCAAAGATACCATGTCCCTTTTGCAGCCAACATCAAATTCTGTAGAACTGTGAAATTTAAACGCTAGCAGTGTCCTAGTATATTCAAATTACGCAAGGAAACCCGTTTACTTTCTAGACTTCCCTGTCAGACACTATTGAGTGACTCACTGACATCTTTTTTTCTTTGGTAATAACTACTATACATAAAATGAGCCAGTGGTGGATCCAGGGGGGTAAAAAGTGGGCACGTGCCCCCCCCCCCCCTCCACCCGGCCAAATAAAATATGTTAAAATCAGCCCTAAATTCGCCCAAAATATACTGAAAAACAGGGGCGTGCCCCCCCCCCCCGGTCAATTTTTTTTTTATTATATAAAAAAAAAATTAAAAAATGCCAATGGCTGACCTAAAATAGTGAATGACCCCCCCCCCCCTCCCCCAACGGAGCAAAATGTCAAAATAAAAAATTTCGTGACCAAAGAAAAAAAAAATGTCCTCTGCCTGGATCCGCCCCTGTGAGCTGTAAAGTGTACATGAGCATTTGTCTGCATCAATAATCCACTACTTGTAATTGCCCAAAATAAAAATTGATTGAATCTTTGTGCAGCACAAAGAGTACGACCATTATGGTACAAGGGTCCGAAAATCAGACTATTACTTAGGTTATTGCAATCACTTATGTCGACTCGACAACTTATGGTCGTTATTTTTCCCACCAAAGGGCATTTTCAAACCCTTTTGTTTTAAGGGAAGTTCTAAATAAGTATTGTATTTCAAATGCTGTTGGAATAACCTTTTCATTTTTTGACCTGCAAATGGGACATAGGACCTTTATTAATAATTTGGGAGGGGCGGGCGGGGGTGATGCGCAGGCAGCCATAGAAGTCAGAGCACTGAGGGACGAGGAAATTAAGAACCAATATTTCCTCTCTTTTATTGTCGCATGCATTATGAATATTGCCGACGAATTTAGAGAAGACGAGACCTATATCATCTTCGTTTATGGTTTATGGTTGTTTTTTGTTTTTTAAACATATTACACGTGAGTCATCTAGCCTTATTGCATGAATCCTTTTTTTTTCTTCTTTTTTCTTGTTCTTGTTCTTTTAAAAATCATTGTCATTAATATTATTATTTGTATTATTATTATTATTATTATTATTATTATTATTATCAATATTATTCTAATTTATTTAGTCTATCTTTTTGTATTCAATCGAGAGCAACCTAAATTTTTCCTGTGTAGCAGCATGGTTATAAGTAAACACAAGTCACAAGGAGCTTCAAGTGCTTATTGGAAAAAAATCTAGAGACAAATTTAAACGTATTGGCCCGAATTCACAAAGCAAGGTTTGAGCTCAAACCTCCTTTTGTTTCGCCAAACCTCCTTTTGTTATTTACAATGGTTTGTAAATAACAAAAGGAGGTTTGAGCTCAAAACTTGGTCTGAGCTCAAACCTTGCTTTGTGAATTCGGGCCAAAAAGTGTAAACGCGCTCTTGGCTTCTTCAGTTTTTGTTGAAACATTGGTTTTCGGGCTTGAGCTTTGGTATAGGATTCGTATTTTGAGAGAAAATTGCTATGATTATTCTGGATCATTTATATACTGCAGGTTCTTTAAATAAATGAAATAAAAACTTACTCGGCATGCCACATCTTCGATACAAACCACAACTCCAATTTGCACCTACTTACCCGGATTACCTTGCTCATTACTCAGCCATGATACATTTCCTACCTACATTGTTTGGCACATGTCATTTATTTGTAATCTTGAACATTCAGCGTAAGTTTCGTTGGATTCTGTACGAAGTTATTTTCTATATTTACCAGAACTCTAGTTTATCTTTAACCTCGATCAACCCGGCTATAACCTAACCCTTCATTCGCCTACAATTGTATTTTGATAGACCATGGACCTACCAACGGCAGGAGTTTATTATCAAAATTGAGGTCGATTTATGGGTGCTCTTATGGCTCCGTATTCCATCTACATCATTCTGTGCAACCATGACAACCACAAATTACCATCCCACTTTGTTGCGTAGAGCGACGTAGACCAAATAATTATGTTATCGTTTACGAGCTTTGTTATAAGCTACTGTTACAAGCTACGGTTCTCCGTGGCTTTATCCAATCAGCGGGCGAGATTTTAACCGCGAGCCGATTGCAGCTATTTGTGAACGCGGCAAGATATATTTTTTTCCTCTTCATAATCTTGATCACAGATTGACACCGTGTGCTTGCATTCGCCTGTTCGACCAACTCCAAGACGCGCACATTATTTTGCCTATCTTTTCCTCAAGGTTAGAGAATTGCCTCATCTTTTGTGGCCTAGTATTGTCTTCATTCTTCAAACTCACCAGAAAGGTAATGATTTCAATGTTTTCATTTTCTTTGTCAGTTACATATAGTGGATAATTAACATGAATTATGATTTTATAGATGGTCGATAGAGCTTGACAAACTCAACTGCATGAGACGAGAATTGAGATGTGTTTCCTTTGTTCGCTGAAATTTGTTGAAGACTTGAAATGAAGTACCAAATTGGTGTTTCCTTTAGTTTTACAGGCATTTAATTGCTTAAGTGGACATTGTTCTTTCATGAAAAATGTACCTTAGTTTTACGCCTTGTATGCCTGTCTATTCTCTTTGCAATAATGGGTCCAGGGGCGCTTGCACATCAGAGGAAAAAATTCTCGAATTTGTACACTCGTGACCGACTCCCCATCCCGTAGATCTCCTGCCCATCCCATCCACGGCCGAACGCTAGAGATGTTATTTTCTTTCTTTCATCTTCTTCTCCTTCTACTTCTTCTTCTTCTTCTTCTTCTTCTTCTTCTTCTTTTCTCTATTATTTTTGGTTCTTTGTCTTGTTGTGTATCTTTCTCTTCCTCCTCTTCTACTTCCTTCTCCTCTTCTACTTCCTTCTCCTCTTCTCCTCCTTCTAGTTATCTTTTTTTTTCTTTTCTTTTGTCTTCCACTTGTCGTTGGAATTCATTGACTCACGATATAGGTTTATCATGTTTATTGTTTCCTTCTAGTTCTAGCTCGATATAAATAAATCTCTACTAGTTGTATAATGTAGCTGACGAATCATAACAGAACTATATATGGGGCGGGGGGGGGAGTATTTATGTGCTGTCTTTTATCACCCCAGATTATCACAAAAATACGTTCCATCGTGCCATTGATCATGCAACTGAATTGAAATGTAATGACATTTACTCTAAATAAAAACATTTCTACGTGAATAACACATTCCCATCGTCAGTTTAAAGAATAAGATAAGATCCAAAACGGAATTGACATGGATTGAAAAGAATAGTATGAATAATTATTCCTACTGGATTATGTGGATAACTGATTATTTAGCTTAGAAAAAGAAACCAGACAAAAAGAAACCACAGAAGCAGCAGACTGATTGAAATTGAACGACATAAGACTAAGACAAATTTTACATAATATAGTTATGAATTTTTAAAAGTTGTATTCACTGTACATTATTTTAGTATATACGTATGGTAATTTAAATGGGCGTAAACAGCTATGTCACCGTGATGTGCTACCATCTGCATGATCAGACAACTCTAGTCTAGCTGTTTCTCAATCGAATCAAAATTTATATTGCTCGAAATGATATCTAGAGGATTTGAAATATTATACTTTACATAATGTACTTGAGTAATGCATGAAGGGAGGATCGCTAATGATATTGTAGTCATGTCAGCACAGCGTTTAACCTTTGTTTTTAGTCACGGCATCCTTTAATGTCCTATTTAATTGCCGCCAACATCAATTGATTTTTGTGATTTGTGTACAAAACAAAATGAAATGTCATTTTTTCTAAAAATAGATCAAACATTGGTTATTGGGTCTTGTTTAAAGTTTAGTGGGTCGTTTTGGGAGTCAAAATAGTTGAATTGTAGGAAGAAATTCAAAAAACAAAAAAACAATGAAATACATAAGAAATTATCAAAACAAGAGATAACATAAGGAATAAGCTGGCTCTTCCAATTGTTTGTTGTCGTATTATTGTTCCAAATGGTCTAATGAATATATGTAGTGAAAAAGAATGCTTAAATATATATGATTTATGGGTAAAAATGTTATGAACTTATTTGCATAAATTACCATAAATATGCAAATGAGTGATTTTTTTCAAAAAATTGAAATTATCATATTGTTCTATACACTTCACTTGACATGCGTGCAAATTTTCGCGGAGATCGGCCGTTTCACGGCTGAGATCTTAAGGGGGGGGGGGGGCCATAATGCGTACTAAGACCTCAAATAGCCCGGCCTTATTAGGGTTAAATAATAATACAAGAGGGTACATGAGCATTTGTCAACATCAATAACCCACTTTCTGTAATGGCCAGAATTAAACTGATTGAATCTTTGCGCAGCACAAATCGCAGGACCATTCGATACAAGGGTCAGAAAATCAGACTATTACTAATTGGATTGAGGGAAGTTCTAAATTAGTATTATTTTTCAAATGCCGTTGGAATTTAACCTTTTCATTTTTGCGGCCTGCAAATGGGACATAGTACCTTTAAGTTTCGTGTCACCCTAATCTCGAATTCTCTTACAAAATATTTGTTTTTGCATCTCTCTGACGCTCGTCAAGTGCCATGTACACATGGGCACATTTGATATGGTAAATTGTTTACAACATGATCAACATTACTGATGCAAAGATTCAAGCGTGCGGGCACGCATAATAATTATGCATGAGCCATGAAGACATTAGTGCATCTCACTGCCCAGAATTATCATGTTTATAAATGTTGTGAGCGTGGTGAAAATATTACTTCAATATACAAGATATTAGAATATATATATATTCGGGCACCGCGTTGTAAAAAATACGAAGGTATAGAGCCAACTCAGCTACTTCGCTGCCTGATATCATGTTTCTATAAAACGAGCAAAGCGAGTGAGGAACAAAAACACTATCATCTCATTAAAAAAATGCTATTTCCTCGTGAAATTACGTACCAGCGGTTTCTAATATTTGATTTTCACGAAATCAACGATATTCCAAAATAATATATATGTACATGTATATAATTTTCTAATTTTTTTCTAAAATAGGGGCGGGACTGAACAATCCTGCATTTTCTCTTCCTCAATGGGGACAGGGGAGGAAGAGGAGTTACAAATATTTGCCATCATTCTCTCTCTTTCTCTCGCACAAGTTTCTCTCGCCGCCCAATGACCCACTTATACACTTATTCCTAGCAGTGTTTATATTTGTTGTATATGTATATTGTACATGTATATTTTATTTCGGTTTTTATCTTCAGATCAACATCATGACTGAACGCAAGGCCGTGATCAAGAACGCTGACATGACAGAAGACATGCAGCATGATGCAATCGATTGCGCCACCACAGCTCTCGAGAAGTTCAATATCGAGAAGGACATCGCCGCCTACATCAAGAAGGAGTTCGACAAAAAGTACAACCCAACCTGGCATTGCATCGTCGGCCGCAACTTCGGCAGCTACGTGACGCACGAGACCAAGCATTTCATCTACTTCTACCTTGGACAGGTCGCCATCTTGCTTTTCAAGTCAGGATAGGAAGATTATGCACTTATGCAGGGTCCAAAACTGATGATGTGATCTCACAAACTGACACTACCAAAGCTGTCCATGATGCTTGTACATACTGAAGAATAAACGCTTATGTGCATAAGATGCTTTGAATCGCTTGAAGTTCGGCAGTCATATTCTCCAAGTCCGTCTTACATGATGTATCCTGCGCATTATACTGACGGGCGAATACAACTTAATTATGACTATGTTTCCTTTTTTGAAAGAAACCAATATCTTAACCTTGAAAACAACTCTTCTGTTGACAATCATAATTAAACCATAACGGAATTGCCAACCCGTTCCCTTGCAGATTTTCAACTCATATTCATTTCTTAAATTATTTTTGTACTCAAGAGAATTTTATTCCTATATTGATAACGATATTTATTTAAATCACTTTTTTTTCCCAATCGTTCCTAGATCATAAGCTTAGGTACTTCTACACAATAGTGCATCGTTATAAAAGTCCGAGCACGATAAACAAAAATTATATTATGTTATCCCAGATCTGGTGCTAGTTTATTCCTAGATATTCACGCATAGATCTCATAGTTTATGTTTAAGTCCATATTTTAAAAAGTATTTTATTCAAGTACTTACATACTGGTCGTTCTATCTTTCCACAAATCGCGGCATTACACCAACGAAAAATAAGAAACCAAAAGATTATCTTTTCTGTTAACTTGTGTGTTTTTTAAGAAAAAATCCACGATTTTTGTTTATGTTGATGCACGTGATTTTGTTCAATATTAATTGATTATAGCTGTTACCTCAAAAAAGAATAAAAAATTATGAACAAATCGAACCGATATCTTATTTCTTATTGATTTGTTTGTAATTAATACGAAATAACGAATGATGGTATGTGATTGTGGTCAGGAACTGATTATGCATCCAAAGAGATATATATACTGGCTCAGTGGCAACGCGGCAGTGGCTCCTTCTTGTAAAGAGTTACTATTTATTTGGAAACTCTATTCCGATTCATTTATCCCAACCCCTAACGTAATACAATTTGCGATCCGCATGTCTTTGGGCTGATTGACGGGAAGGCGATCATTTCGGATCAATAACATTGCAAGGCTCCAGTCCAAACAAAGAGTACATACTTATAGATTTAACATCATTATTTCATGTTGATTTGTTTGTAATTAATACAAATAACGAATGATGGTTTGTATCCCCCCCCCCCCCCCCTGGATCCGCCACTGAATACATGTATCATGCGAATAATGATGGCAATTATGATTACAAAATGATGATGTCATGAATATTGTGATGATGGGAACCATTATTATAATGATGATGCTGATGATAACGGTAATGATGAAGGTGATGATCGAGACTGACAGTATCATTATAGTAATCTAATTATGTTGCTACTCTTGTTCATGATAATTGAACAGTCGGGTATGTCAAGCCAGCCTCTCTATTCATTGTCCTCTCTTTCATTATGTGTCCTCTTTATATCTTATCATCAATTTTCTTTATATCATATAATTTCCGTGTATTTTTTTCCATTTTCCTATCAAATATTTTATCGATATGCTCATGGAAATTTAAACAGCCACTGCATCAATAATGACCATGTAGCATCTAATAGTAGTCTGTTTAATCAGAATCAAATTTTGAAGTATGTTGTATGTGTTTATACACCATTAATTATTATGAATGTCATTAAACATAACTGATAAATAATAATTGTTAAAAGAAAGAAAAAATGATGATGAGAATCGTGACTATCATCGTTACCCTTGTTGACAAATGACAAGGAAAAGTCCATTTGAAAAAAGCCGGAATGTTGATACTGAATAAAAGTGATGATAGTGACTTTGATCATAAAGATTGTATTCCCTCCGTTTCTTTGCTTCCCTTTTCTCCCCCTTTCCATACGGAGGGGACTGGTCCTCTCCCCCCACCCCCAACGATATCCGCTATGATGTGATAGTAATGACGGTAAATAAAATGGCTTACATCGAAAGGGTGCGGTTGGGTGCGGCGCGGTGTGGTGAGTTCAACGCACCCATTCGATAAAAGGCCCCCCGCTTTTCTCGAGAGGGTGCGTTGAGAACGGAGGACCGTCTTAGCACACCCTTTCGAGAAAAGAGGGGGGGTCTTTTCTCGAAAGGGTGCGTCGACTAGTCTTTCACATCAGTCGTTTAAAATGTTTAAGGAATAGAAATGTGGTTTTATAAATTGAAATAATCAAAATTGAAACTACTTTTTGCGTATAGTCTTGCAGATCAGGCATTTATAAGAAATAAATCAGTAAATAAAAAGAAACACAATGAAATAATTAACTGAGATATTTAAAAACTGACAAATATAGGTGTTTTGCTAGTCTTGCATATCAGTCATTTATTTATTGAAATAAAAAACAATATCCATTTCTTTTTTTGTATGGAATTCAGTTTTTAAATGTTAACTAGTCTTGCATAACTGTCGTTAAATTACAAATAGAAATTAATTGCCATTTTACTTAATCAGACACAAGTTTATGTATTCGTTAAGTCTTGCTGAAAAAATGTAGGGGTGCACATGCTTTTTAATGTGTTTTTTTAAACATTTTGCCAACACAAATTGAAATTATCTTTAATTGTCTATACCATCTGAAAAATATATTCACCGGCATATATGCTCCACCCCCCTCTCTGTCTCTCAGGCGCGAATCCAAGGGGGGGGGGGGGGTCGAGAAGGCCTTGTCCCCCCCCCCCCCACCCGGCTTTCATCGAAAGGGTGCGGTGCGGCGCGGTGTGGTGTGCTCAACGCACCCATTCGATAAAAGAGGGGGGGGGCTTTTTCTCGAAAGGGTGCGTTGAGAGCGGAGTACCGTTTTAACACACCCTTTCGATAAAAGCGGGGGGGGGGGGGGGCTTTTCTCGAAAAGGTGCGTCGACTAGTCTTTCGCATCAGTCGTTTAAAATGAGGATCTCGGACAGAAGGTAATAGTTGCCGATTTAATTATATCGAAAATGTATTAAATAAAATGGAATGGTCTTGATTAAAGAGTGGTCTCTTTCGTTATTATTACTATGTTGATGGGGGAGACAGAGAGAAGGAAAAAAGGGAAAGAGAAAGGGAAGATAAAAGGAAAGAAAGAAGAATAAGAAGAAAAGAGGGAAACTGGGGGGGGGGGGCGAAGGGCTCTTGCCTCCTCCCCCACCCCCCCCCCCCCCGCCAAAAATAAATAAGAGAGAAGGGAAAGGGAAAGAAAATATAAAAGGAAAGAAAGAAGAGGAATAAAAAGGAAAGAGGGAAACGGGGGAAAGGGCGAAGGCCTCTTGCCTCCTCCCTCCCAACCCCCCGCCAAAAAATAAATAAGAGATAGAGAGAGAAGGGAAAGGGAAAGGGAAAGAGAATAAAAAAGGAAAGGAAGATGAATAAGAAGAAAAGAGGGGCTCTAATTGCCTCCTCCTCCCCCCCGCCAAAAAATAAATAAGAGAGAGAAGGGAAAGGGAAAGAGAAGATAAAAGGAAAGAAAGAAGAGGAAGAAGAAGGAAACGGGGGCAAAGGCTCTTGCCTCCCCCCCCCCCCCCGCCAAAAAATAAATAAGAGAGAGAGAGAGAAGGGAAAGGGAAAGGGAAAGAGAAGATAAAAGGAAAGAAAGAAGAGGAAGAAGAAGGAAACGGGGGCGAAGGGCTCTTGCCTCCTCCCCCCCCCCCCCGCCAAAAAATAAATAAGAGAGAGAGAGAAGGGAAAGGGAAAGGAAAAGAAAATATAAAAGGAAAGAAAGAGAAGAAGGAAAGAGGGAAAAAAATAAATAACAAAATAAATAAATAAGAGAGAGAGAGAGAAGGAAAGAGAAGATAAAAGGAAAGAAAGAAGAGGAAGAAGAAGAAAAGAGGGAAACGGGGGCAAAGGGCTCTTGCCTCCTTTCCTTTCTTTCCTATTCTCCCTCTTTTTCGTTTTTCTCTTTCTTTCTTCTCTTTTCTTTCCTTTCTTTTCTTTTTTCTTTTTTTCTTCTCTTTTTTCTTTTTCTCTTTTATATTTTCTTTCCCTTTCCCTTTCCCTTCTCTCTCTCTCTTATTTATTTTTTGGCGGGGGGGGGGGAGGAGGCAAGAGCCCTTCGCCCCCGTTTCCTTCTTCTTCCTCTTCTTTCTTTCCTTTTATCTTCTCTTTCCCCTTCCCTTTCCCTTCTCTCTCTTATTTATTTTTTGGCGGGGGGGGAGGAGGAGGCAAGAGCCCCTCTTTTCTTCTTCCTTTCCTTTTTTTATTCTCTTTCCCTTTCTCTTTCCCTTCTCTCTCTCTCTCTTATTTATTTTTTGGCGGGGGGGGAGGCAAGAGCCCTTCGCCCCCGTTTACCTCTTTTCTTCTTCTTCTTCCTCTTCTTTCTTTCCTTTTATCTTCTCTTTCCCTTTCCCTTTCCCTTCTCTCTCTCTCTTATTTATTTTTTGGCGGGGGGGAGGAGGCAAGAGCCCTTCGCCCCCGTTTCCCTCTTCTTCCTCTTCTTTCTTTCCTTTTATCTTCTCTTTCCCTTTCCCTTTCCCTTCTCTCTCTTATTTATTTTTTGGCGGGGGGGGGGGAGGAGGAGGCAAGAGCCTCTCTTTTCTTCTTATTCTTCTT